>CAAKHF010016781.1:36206-69046 GCA_901007745.1 Hippocampus kuda
GGGGGAAATCTCCGTCTTCAATATGATCATCAGAGACACGTGCCACAGGTTCACGCCCTCCCACTTTCCACATCATTTCACGTCGTCACGAGACGCTGAATGCGTCTAAATTATGAATCATGCCCCAAAAGTGATTAAAAATTGAGCAATTTTACTTTGACCTTCTCTTCACTCCGTTTGGGAACACAAACAAACAACCGTGGGTGTTTGCATGAATGTTGCAACAGGACGATAAAACATCTGGGCATGAGCAATCAGCGTGTTGGAGGAATGTGCTTTGCTTTTGAATTATTAACACGGTGCGCATGCATTGTTCACACACACACACACACACACACACACACACACACACACACACACACACACGGAACAGAAACAAGTGGTTTCCGGTGCCCTCCGGAATTGGAGTGCCCTTCCCCCCGCCCGCTCTGGACGCATGTGGAGTTGGATGCCTTTGAACATTCCAGCTGGGCACCAAGGCGTCTCCGGCCGCTAATTGCCGGAGGAGGCGGAAAAGAAGCGGGCCCGGCGGCCCAAAAGAGCCTCTGAGCTTTGCTCTCCGGCTCTCCTCCTCGCGCAATGCTTCCGGGCGCCATCGCTTACCCGGACGTCCAAAGCGAGCGAGCGCGAGGAGCGAGGCCGGCGAAGGCAGCCCGCGCCGCTAATCCGCACTCCATGGCTGACATGCTCGCATTCCCCCCCCCCCCTTTCTTTGTCCAGTTCCCCAACTTCAAATTGAATCGAGGTTTGTTGTCTTGAAGTGTTGAGTCTACCCAACAATTTTTTGGTTCCCCTTTGAAAATAACACATCCGTTTGTTTGTTTGTTTGTTTTTCATCCAGCTGCGGGAGCTGCCGTTTTGGCCTGCGCCGCCACCTGCTGCTGAATGAAAGTGCCATCCAAGTGCCTTCGGGTGGCCCTCGACCGAAGCCAGACAATGGGGAGGCCGTGACGTAAGACTCACTGCGAAAGTGCGCTTCACTCGCACTTCTGCGTTTCCCCCCCTCATCGTCCGACATCTGCGTCTTGCACAATTTCACAATGCACGACCTCACTCGACCCACAATAGCCACAAGTGCCATTGTTTATGCTGTTTACATTGTCCAAACTGTTGAGATGACAGATGATGTCTTCTATACCGTGTCGCTGCTAACTTGTCTTAGCTGTGTGTGTTGAACGCACAGCATGTTTGCACTGAGGATGGAGAGGAAGACATTTCATCTATGCTGCATGTCACACATAAAGCATATTTGACAATAAAGACGACCTTGACCTTGATTTCACTTTCAAGTGCGGTCTTTAGTTTCAAGTCGCCTCTTGCACGAGGGCCTTTGAGCTGACAAGAACCGTTGGCTTGCGCGAGGCGTTGGCCTGCTGCTGTGTGTTTACGCCGTGCGCATGCGCCCGCGGAGAGAGAGCGGCTTTGTGTCCACTGTATCAACACGTTGCCTCCGTTTCCCGACACCCGCCCTGGAAGAGATGAAAGCGAGCCGCGACGGAGAGAAAAGTGAACGCACGGCCGCGAAAGGAGAGAAGACAAACCAATTGCACATTATTTGCTGGATCTGGACTCAGATGATTTGGGGTCAAACTGCTTTGGGTCCGTCGTGGTGGTGGCGGCGATCGTTTGGGACGGGGAAGCGGCCGCACCAGATATCTTTCCACAGTTCGTGGCTCGTTGCGCTGTCTGCGGTTGAAGACTGACTGGATGTTTTGAATGCGAATAATCACAAGGTGGCTGATGGTGTCATGGTGCGCATTAATAGCAGAAAATACATTGTGGCTTGAGCGTCTGGCTTGAACACCCCCGCGGCTTTTTTCGTTTGCCACATTCGCCACCGGCCAGTCCTGCAAACTACAATTTAAAAAAAAAAAAAGCCGAGGGCAGCCCAGGGCAAATTCAAATGAGGTCATAAGCACAACAATAAAGCAGCTGATTATATATTTATTTCTTGATTGATTTATAAAACGTTCTCTCAAAGATGACATCACAGACGGGGAACCCGCGGCCCAGAAACTCTCCGTTCCAAGATGGGGCGTTGACTTGAAGCGTGCCGTCACTTTCGATGCATCGTTTCATCTGAGTTTGGAAGTGTCGTGCAGGCTTTTTTTCAAGTGCTCGAGTGTGAGCGTGGAAAGCGGAAACGGCCGGACGCAAACGACGAGTTCCTCTTTTGGCTGAAAACGTGAGCGAGGGCGCAAGAGAACTGAGAACTAATTTGTTTGCATTGCCACAAACATGACGGGAGTCTTGATCACGTCCATCCTCACTGGAGGAATTTGGTGATACTTCGTGTGTTCCTTTTTATGGCCAACGTCCAAAATATGTTGGATGCATTTTGTGACGGGGCCATCCATGCCTTCAGTGGACTGGGTCAAAAAAAAAAACAAAAAAAAAAAAGCCCCGCCAGTGGCTTAATCATCGAGCGCAGCCTTCCCACAATGACTGCGCAGCACAGTCATATGCTGTTTTGGGTCACGCTGGTTGATGTGAGGGTGGGGTCACTTCATGTGCTTTTTTTTTTTTTTTAGGTTGGGGAGGGGGGGTGGAACTGGTGAATGCTTTTATTTGATATTTGGAGTGACTCCACCCTGCCTCCACATGAAGCTTATGTTTGAACGTTGTGAGCTAAATGTAGCAAACTCCCTTTCAAGTGGCTAGCGAGTGATTCCAAACACAGTTTGGACAAGCGTAACTTCTTTTATTGAAGTATAACATGGACATTTTTTTTTAATGGATGAATGAGTCAAGGGAGTGAGTCGGAAAAGATATGGTGGGCGTGCGACAGGGCGGGTCAAAAGGACCCGAGCCGACCACATGATATGTAAAGTCAAGCTAATTGCAACCTTGAGTAACTGAAATAGCCGAGGCCGCGGCGCTAAACACAGAGTGCGCCCAGGCAGCGTCCCTTCCTTGGCCGCACAAAGCGGCCAGTGTGCAAAGAAGAGAGCGCTTCACCGCTCCACGGACATTTTTGAGGACGCCGTAGGTTGAGGGTTTTTTTTTTTTTTTTTTTTCTTTACGCGCGCCAGCGGAAGGTCGCGCCTCCGCAGGATGCCATTTCGTCGAATCGAACACAAACCTCCTCACATCTGTTCAGATGGTGATGATGTTTGCGCCAGGGAGTAGCGTAGCATGATCGCTAACAATCAGATCGACCCAAAAGCAAGAGTTTGTCCTCATGGTGGACACTGTCATTCAATCAGCTCATGATCGCATGACTAAAACCGTCGACTCATTTTAGGATGAGCAAATGGCATCGGCATGTCTGCAGCAGGCTTTCTGCCCGACGTGGTTCCACAAAGTTTGCTATTAAGCGTGGCGTTAAACGCCATCCTGTTTGGGCAATCGTGCGGATGAAGGTGTCAGTGAAGGCGTTGGTCGCCAGCCCCGCCTCTCGGACGGCGTTTGCGCAGTTCCTTGTACGTCGTCGTTGGCCAATGCTCAGTGAGCCAGAGAAGCCAAAACTCTTCCAAACAAGGTCATAACCCTACAGAACGGCGCGTCGCTAACTCGGTGCCCTCGCCCCAATAAGAAGACTCACAAGTCGCCGTCAAAGCATGTTTATTGCCACCAACGTTAAAAGAAACAACCCGACTGGTCGGGTGGCGCCGACCGCAAAATGGAGGCCTCCGTCTCCTGGAGGCGGCAGTCGAGAGGCTCGTGTCCAGCGGCCGCGAGACTCGCAAACGAACGTGGAACCGATCTGCAAACCGGCTGCAGGGTCCGCAATGTTTGCCTTTGGGCAGCAATGCAAACGGCCGCTTCCAGCAAAGCCCGAAAGTCGCTCGTACGATCCCGAAGCAGTGAGCAACCTGCAGCGCAGGACGAACGTTGACAACCACGGACTGACTCAATCCAGATGGAAAGACCTTCCTCGGTCTTTATTTCTACAAGGCTGCCACTTCCGTTGGAGCTTCTTTGCTTGCCAACTCAGGAGCTGTAAACAGTCGCTGGAGGTTCCCAGAGCAGCCCGCTCATTCATGTTTACTTGAACCGCCGCCCTCAACGTTCTCTTTTCGCTTCTGTTTGCTCAGAAATTCAAGTCGCACGAAAAGTCCGCTTGTGTTGGCGTTACAAAGTGGCCCGCTGTGCAAAAAAATCCAAAATAAGGCCGAGCTTGCTTTTAAATATGCAATTTGTGAACAAGACTAAATTCATCTCTCCTCTAGCTATTAAATAGTCAAAGTACAAACGCGTTAAATATCAGAAGAACAACGATAAAAGGGGCGAATAAATATTAGCTTAAAAATCTTCTATCAAGCTGACGGACTTGTCCGTGAGCATCTCTTCACTGGTGACGAATTTGTAGCCGAAGAGTTTGAGGGTGGGCCCGCAGACCTTCTGGACCACCTGCACGATCTCGAAGGGCAACCTGAAGCGCCACTTCTCCACTTGCTGGCTGGAGTTTTTCTGCGTGGAGTAAATGCCGCCGCCGGTCTCCTGGGAGGCCCGCGTGCTCTTGAGGATCCAGGCTTTGACCTGCGGCGCCAAGGGGATCCCGGCGAAGCGGTACATCTCGGCCGCCTTCCTGACGGGGAAGCGCGCCACGTCCTCGTAGCGAACCAGCATGTAGCGGCCGCGCAGCCACGCCGGCCGCCGCAGGCCGACTTGCGCCGACGTCCTGATGCTGTTGCAGTTGCTCCTCAGCTTCTTCACCTCGTCGTCGTGGTCGTCGATGGGCACGTCGCGGTTCTTGGCCCACTGCTTCCAGTTGTTGTACTTGGCGGCGAAGGCCACCATGCGGGAGGCCAGCACCGCCCGGGGATCCCGGACCAGCTGGATAAATTTCACGTCCAGGCGCGGGTCCTCGGCCAGGGGACGGAGACTTTCCAGTTGGCGCACCCGCACCGACTTGATGGCCCGGTGCTCCTTGCGCAGGCAGGCCTCGGAGGCCGCCGTCAGGTTGAGGGGCCCGCAGCGCCTGTTCCTGCAGCGGTAGCGCTCAAAGACCCCTTTGACGAAGGGGCCGCAGACCGCCTCCCCGCACAGGGAGCTGCTGGATTCCCTGCGGAAGAGCGAGGCGGTGACGTGATCCACGGGGAGGGGCTCGATGAAGCTCTCCAGCAGGGAGAAGTCGCACAGGAAGAGCTGCCGCAGCACGTCGCGGTACGCCTTGGCGGCGGCGGTGGCGTTGGTGCCGCCCGTCTCCAGCGTCAGCGTCTTTTCCACGTGCCACAGCGGCTCGTACAGATAAAACATGTTGTCCGCCTGCTGGTTAAAAAACTCGCCCACGAAGGAAGAACCGGTCCTGGTGGTGGCCAGAAGGAGGACGTCTTTCCTGCGGCTCGCCGCCCCCGCCGCCGGCTGGTCGTCGCTGTAGTTCTCCAGGCGCCGCGTCATCAGCGTGAAAGCCGAGCTCAGCTTGCCCACGGAGGGGACGGAAACGTCGCGCTGCTCGGCCGATCGGCTGGGTTGGATCGGGGTCTGGGGGGTCTGCTTCGAGGCCAGTTTACCCGACACCCTGAGACAGCGCAAACGGAAGCACAACAACGTCGTGTCAGTGAGGAGGCTGAGGGCAAGAAGTCAAGGCGGAGAATGCCCCCCCCCCCCCGGCACCCCAAGATTTTTGCTATTTGACGACGAGGTTTGAGAGCGTCACCTGGAGATGATGTTGTTCTCCTTCTCGATGATGACCAGCGCCACAAAGAAGACGATGGGTAGGCTGTATTTGATCCTCATCCTCTTGGCTGCGGCGGCGCCCGCCCGGGTTTGCCTCGTAATGGGTTGGGCCGATCTCGTCGCCCCCGCCGCCAAGGTTGCCTTAAAGAGCCCGCCACTTATTGGAATTGCCCTTCCCGGCAGACTGGCTCTTGCGATCTCTCAACCTGTGAATGAAGCCAACGCCAAACTGGCCGTGAGACATTTGGCGCAGTTTGCCTTTGCGTCGGAGCATCGACGACGTTGCAAATTGCCGGATCCGTCCTGCCTTCATTTCCTCCTACCGCATTTTGCATCCTTTCCTGATTCCCGCGACACATGAACGAGCCCGGGATTTAGTTTGCATTTATTTTAAATGACTGCACGCAGTCTAAACACTGGGCCTGCCTGCGTGGGCACCGCTTGTGAAATTCTCCGTGACGTTTGACGTCATTGAGGCGCAACGGTGTGTCCGGAAAAGGCCGCGTTTCCCAGCCTTCAATGAGCCGAGGCGCTTCGGTGATATGACGAAAACCTCGCAAAGACGGGAGAGCATTTCGTTGTTTGGCCTGTCATGATATGTCGCTGGCATCGATAGATCAAAGAATACACACGAGTTGGGAATGGCTGGTGTGACCGTCCTGGGCGGGGTCCGTTTTCAGCTCCACCTTGCACCACTCTGCCGCATGCCACGACCACAAAAGGCCTCTTCACGCAGGAGTGACCCCCACAAAACGGCAGACGCCACGGGGTCATTCGCACGTCAAGATGTGACCAGACCGCAGGTTCCTCTCGGGTCTTGTGATGCCAGAAAAAGTCAAGCACGCAAGGGAGCCCGCAAAATTGACACGGCTCTTTTTTTTTTTTTTGAACCACAATTTTACTCTTTCATACACTCGCTAATTGCATTTCAAGTCACAGGACGGTAACTTTTTGAAAAACGACGGCCTTTTCTTTTGGTATTTTCCTGCACACATTGTGAGAACAAGTCACAGTGTGGTTCTTTTTTTTTCTTTCACCGTACATGTTCACTCATGAGTTCCCGATTGCAATGCATGCTTCCTCTTTATTAAATGGTGCTGCCACATCTTCTTTGAGTTTCTATGGTTAGTGGCTTTTTATTATTGCTGTTCCACTGAAACCAACCCAACTGCATGGGTTTAGTTCGAGTAAGTGCGGGAAGAGTTGGCAGGTAGCATCTAAAAATATAACTTTGTCAGACTGCAGAATTTTTTTCTTTTGGTTTACTTGATATTATGGACCTCTGAAAGACGGGATGGTGGAGTTTACTGTTTTATACCTTTTTAGCCATTGAAATATTTTCATAGATTTTATAGGATGTACATTTTGAGGACAATGCAACATTCATTTTATATCATACACATTTTTCTTCCAGATTGACTGTTTATAGGCCGACCTTTTGAGGCTTTTAATCTTATGTCCATACATGAATACACACTTTTTTTTTTGTAGATTAAATTTCTTTTGCATCTTGTTAAAACGCGCCATGCATACATGTTGTAGCTTGATTTCAACTGTGACTGGACATTTTTCAGTTCGTGAAACATGATCGGTTAATAAAGCAAATAAATCAAGAATTGGATTCGCACTGCAGTCATGCCACACTAATAAAGAATCCTAAATTAGAAGTCACTCCTTCTCGCAACCGAGTCCCGTCGTGAGCGCCTCACTGCATTTCACCAACTTGATGGGGCTGAATTTTTCATTCTGACTACGACAACTTGATCAGGTCTCCGTTAGTCGTGTACCCACCATGCTGGAGTGCCCACGATGTTTAATCTTTCAAATTCAGAGCGTCCAACTCGGATTATTAATCCCATGATTTCCTCATCACACACACACAAGCACAAAAAAAGTTGTCTCGGACTCCAATAGGGGACATATACGAGGGGTTCCGTATTTCCAACGGGGTAGCTGCAGGTCAGACTGTACATTGGTCTGAATGAAAAAAGGTTTTCGGACCAACGGTTTGCCTCTGGCTGGATGACGTCGTAAAAGACCTCCCATTGATTAATGAATGAGTTCAAAAAAGGATGAATAAACCGTACATAAACATGTCACCAAAGTTATAATGCTAATTAAAAATGCCTATTCACAAAACGTGCCACAATGCATGTCTTGAATTGAAGTTTTACAGCCGTTTAATTCGCATTGATGCATCATCGCAACAAAAGCGGTTTGGCTCCGTCTAGTGGTTCATGTTGAGCAATTCTCGCACGGGGAGAAATGGTGCACAATCGAATTAGATTTGATGCAAGCAGCAAGTACCTTTCCAAATGTAATCGATTTAATGTCATGAAACAGTCGTATTTTTCATGCTTTTACAATGGTACGATGCCCACTCTCATGTCATCAAATTATTACAAAAACCTACGACAAGGGACAAAATTCGGCCCGGGAAAATCCGTCGAACAATATTTATTTAACTTTTTATACGTTTTTAAGCACTGGTAGTGTAATGAGCGGCACATGATATTTGAGTTTGTTTGAACATGATGGTAAAAGTGGCATTTCGTATTTTTATCCAAGGCGTACACAACTGAAAGGTAGTTAGGTTTCAATTGACTGACTAGCTAAAGTGAACATTTAAAATTGTTTTTATTTGATCCTGTTCTTAATGACGCTTTCACCTCGACTTTTAGCACTACATTTCCCAACGACGACGTCGCGCCGTGATGACGTTGTGATTCGTCAGGAAGCTTGCAAAACAATTGCGTCAGAGGTTCGTGCAAGATCTTTCTGGGTTATCGTCTTGTCCGGCTGAGCAGCTACGCACATTACCGCAGGTAACTATGTCATGAATAAGTAACTTAAATGAGCACTCCGTTGATGTATTCAGACCATGTCTTGATGGTTACGATGAATGTGAATATGGTATCGGTGGTGTTCGGATCACCGTAAAGTCTGTTACGCAAATGAACGTCGGCTAAGTTCTGTTAAACGAAGCTTCAACTGTAGTTTTGTTCATGATTTGACAAAATGATGGTGCTGGGTGTTGTCGTTCAAGGCTGAGACACAAACGAGACCATGCTTGTGGCAAGGTTGACATGCCTGAGGAGCAGCATCCCCTCGCTCGCCGCCGGGCTCCGTCCCGCACTGACCAACGGCTCCGCCGCCCTGAGGTCATCCACCCTCAACCTGAAGCCATGCCAGATCGTCTTCACTCCGCAGAAGGTACTCATGAAGATGGCTTGTAATCCCTGGGGGGATACGGAAAAAGAATGTTAGCGTAGCGACTGATAGCGTGGCAGCATTTTATCATAAATGACACCTTGATGCAAGGCAGGATATACTCCCGTTCTCTCCCCGATGACAATAACTTGACAAGAAAGCATTCTAATACTACAGGTTTGCCTTGGAAAAAGTCACCCATTCCACCTTCAAACAGTTAAAAATGTGTTTTCTGCACCATCTTCATTCATTTCTCTGCAGAAACTGTTTTTGTTTTTGTTTTTGTTAGGGTTTGTCCTCCAAGGCCAGATTTGGTTTCCGCCGGGCGAGGACGACCAGAGATCAACTCAAGGAGGCGGCTTTCGAGCCAGCCACAGGCACGGCATTAAAAAGTAAGTGTGCATATTGACTCACGCCAAAAAAATTTAATAAATCAAAGGAAAAGTTAAAAAAAAAATGAGATCATCTAGTAATTCCAATGTTGCGGTGACCCACAAAGGAGAGATGCTGGAGTTGACATGTTTCTGGGTGCAAAGGGTTGAAAGAGAGTAGCTTGCTGCTTGCTGTTTAACAGTCAGTGTTGGGTGGAGAGTAAACGAGACATGAGTTGCCTCCGTCTCCTCATATCGTTATTCACCGCATCTGCACAATGTGATATGTTCTCAGTTGACAGCATGGGAAGAATGATTCTAGCTGGAGGTGCTGCAGTGGGCCTGGGAGCTTTATGCTACTACGGCATGGGGATGTCCAATGAGATCGGTGCCATTGAGAAAGCAATGTGAGTCTACGGCGCTTCTTGATATGCCCCAGAGTCAAAAGTGTAGTACTTTGATTTCCGTGGAATCGATTTCACCTTAACTTCCTCGTTACACTGAGAATTATCCAACACACTCCTTTCATTCCTTCAATAATTTATAGCATGTTGTTGACTGCTTTCCCTAGCTCTGTGCCTAACTTTGTTGTGTGTCCTTTCCCCCCTTCTTGTGAGCAGGATCTGGCCTCAGTATGTGAAGGACAGAATCCACTCCACTTATATGTACTTTGCGGGCAGCGTCGGGCTGACGGCTCTGTCGGCAGTCGCCGTGAGCCGAACCCCGGCGCTCATGGGACTCATGATGAGAGGCTCCTGGATGGTGAGGATCACTGCAGGGGAAGTAATAGTATCAGCATAAATGGACTCATCGAGACTTTGTGGGGAATTATCTCCCCCCCCCCCCAGGCTATCGGAGCTACGTTTGCCGCCATGATCGGGGCCGGCATGTTGGTTCGGTCCATCTCCTACGAGCACAGCCCGGTGCCCAAGCACCTGGCCTGGATGCTGCATGCAGGTATGTGCATGCGACGCTAGAGGGCAGCCATGTAGCGTCTAAAGCAGGGGTCTCAAACGCATTTTTCAAGGTTATTTATGACACATGATAATTTGACATTTCGGTACATATTTCAGCAACAAATGATTACCTTTCGTGGGCCACATAAAATGATGTGGCGAGTTTCCCAACCATTATTGAGCCACTGCGCATCTTTTACATGAGAAAAAGCACACATCACACCATCAAACAAATATGGCATAAAACGTTCATAAAAAAACTCCCAGACGTGCTTCCCCAGCGAAACTGGTCTAAGGTGTGCCTATTTCCACGTCTCAGGTGTGATGGGCGCTGTGGTGGCCCCCCTCACTCTCCTGGGAGGACCCCTGATGATGCGGGCCGCCTGGTACACGGCGGGCATTGTGGGCGGCCTGTCCACTGTGGCCATGTGCGCCCCCAGCGAGAAGTTCCTCAACATGGGCGGACCCCTGGCTGTCGGCTTCGGGGTGGTCTTTGCTTCCTCCATTGGTAAGCACAATTGAACGCTTGAGGCGGCCGCTCGAAACGGGGAGGTGACGTCCACCTTGGTCGGCAGGGTCCATGTTCCTGCCGCCCACCTCGGCGTTCGGAGCCGGCCTGTACTCGGTGGCCATCTACGGCGGCCTGGTCCTCTTCAGCATGTTCCTGCTCTACGACACGCAGAAGGTCATCAAGAGGGCCGAGACGCAGCCGCTCTACGGCGTGCAAAAATACGACCCCATTAACGCGTGAGTCCAAGCCAAATGATGACTCTGACTGATTTGTCTCCTGTTCGTTGAACGTCTTGAATTGATGCTCGTTAAAAAGAAAGTCAAAGTTGTCAATGCACCAACAGTGGTTTTTCTGTCTTTACCAGCTGTATGGGCATTTACATGGACACGCTGAACATCTTCACCAGACTGGTGATGATCCTGGCAAATGGTGGTGGCAGAAGGAAGTGAACAACCAGGCTGGAAGGACGTTTTTGTTTTGTTTTTTTGTTTCAAACCTTTCCACAATGCTAAATGCTGTCCTAATACGTTTGCAACAAAACACGGTGTTAGGCTCTTCATCACAACCAGTCTCGAAACCGGGGCGTGACCGAGTCCGATTCTAAACACTCCTGATTCGAATGATCAAATCATCAGCAAGCTTTACAGAAGCCTGATACAATGATCCTGATCATTTAAAGGAGGAGGGAGACGTTGCAAGCAGGCGGGATGGGGGCTCTCCAGAACCGGACTTGGGCACCCCTGCGCTAAATTCTCATTTTGCCACTCGCCCTTGACTGAAAATGACAACACACGTGCTCAGGGAGCAACCAATCACGGCGTATGCGAAGTGGAGAAGCTGAGCCGCGATTGATCCATACCTGAGCCTTGTGCACGTGATGTCGTTTTCAGTCGACAGCGAGTGGTGTTAAGTGCACATGTAAAAGAAGGCTATCAGATTCATGATCGGCAAAATATTAACTTGGTACTGCTGAAAATGGCAAAATGAGTCAAGTATCCCTTTAAGGGTTTCTTTATTTTCTGATTGTCAGTTGTCTGTGATTTACATTTCGTATTTATTGTTCACTACTGACATGTTCGCAGTTTGTAAGGGAAATATGTTATTTTGATCCGGGAATCGCTCAATAAATGGCTCTGATTGACATCGGAATTTTTCCTAATATTTTAGGAACTGAGATGGAAACTCCGGCACAAGATCTTGGATCTAAGGAAACTAAAAATGAGTTGATGCTTCAACCCTTTTTTGGAGTGCAGGTGCTGCGACTGAGGCATCTGTGACGCAGCGATCGCGACGTGCCGCGGCATAAGCGGAAATGACGTACGACTGCCGCGACATCCGTCGCTGTCGCAAAATGCGCCTGCTCCTGTTCTCACGTCGAGCGGTGTTCCTGGTCTTTCTTTCCGTTTCAACTTAATAGCTCTCGTCTGAGCAGAAAGCGTTGAGTCTTTCATGAAGTTTCCACCTGACGTGTGTCTTCCAAACCAGGCGTTCACCGTGTGACTTTGTTGAAAAGCTAGCTATGAGAATAGCTTGCGAGCTCGCTTCGCTCACCTGACATCAACGTCTCGGCTGCTTTCTCACCGAGAAGGAAAAAAACCGCGAACTCAATCTGGCTCATTCTTCAGGCCGAACAATACTATTGTACCATTTCGTAGACGAAGTCAACAAAATGTCCGAGGAGCCAAGCAATGCGGCTCACACAAGCGTTTGGTAAACCGTTCATTTGGCTGGAAACCAAGCAACTGGTCATCGTGAAGTTTCCTTGTGAGTACAAATACTTAAGCGGGTCGCGTCGTATTCCGTGAGTTTGCAACTGTGCTCATTTGACAGAATGACGGACTTTGAACCTGAGGTAAAGAGAGCCCGGCTTGAACCCTCAACGTCTCCATCAAAACCGTCCCACCGAGGTACATTTTCAAAGAAGCCGCTCGTTTGCATTTAAAACAACGTGTACTCTCTTTCTCTGCCACAGGCTCAACATGCAACCGCAACAATAATAATGGGACATTAGATCGAGAAAAGACCAACAAAAAGATGAATTCGAGGACAAAGGCTGACATGGATGGATTGCGAGGCGTCAGGACGAAAACCTCCCATCGCCTCGGCTCCAGGCAGCAGCTATCCAGAAGCACTCTGGAAAGATGGTTATTGAAGCCCACTCCAAATCCAAGCAGTTCTGAAGCAATGGTTCAAGATGACCCTCGAAGCCCCCAAGGTGGCTCTCACGATGGTCGCAGTGCTATCTCCGACTCTGATGAAGACACACAACCTCTGTCCCCTCAAGACCTGGACTGCAGCGGCCTTGTCCCCGCTCTGTCAGTGGATTCAGAAAGTCAACGCATGCTCCATGCTGGCAGTTCCGAGAAACGGGAAGTGGCGTCAGGCTCCGCAAGTTCAGGGTGCTTTCTCAAAGCCAAAATAACAGACTTCTTTTCAGGAGCTTCGTCAGCAGGCTCAAGGCGAGAGAAGCATGATAAGCGCTGTGAAACGCAAGACACGGATGAGGAAGATGAACCCGAAGCCACGTGGCTCGGGACAACGGTCGGTGAGCTACGGCGGATGCCCCAGTGCGGCAGACCACTTCCTCCGCTAAAGAACGTTCCCGGCGTCCACACTGTGATGATCAGGGTTCGAGATGCTACTTCATCACACCGTTGAAACATATTCCGACTCATAAATAGTTTGGGCTATTCAGCTTTTGGATGAGATTTCAGGAGGGACCTCAAAGGCACAAAACATTTCACGTGATTTCTATGTTCCTGTCTCTCAGTTGTTACCCCATTAAGCTTCATGCATTTTGCCCAAAAGCTGAATATCCCCCAATTTTTGTGAGTTGTTTGCATGGTTACTATTGTTTTTTTCCTTCATGTTTCCTTTCGCTCTTGTTGACAGACAGACCTTGTTGGTCACGCAACTGTACCGTATCCTGCCACATTTGATGATACCTGGGATGACATTCATGTCAAAATGCCCTGTTCAAGCAGAAATCTATTTCCCGTACAAGACGAGGTAATGTCCCACTTTTTCTTATCGCGTGCTACACATGGGAAATCCAAGCAAACGAGACAAAACGGCTTTCTCTGGGTACTCGAGCTTTCTCACACTACAAAATGGATGGACAATCTGTACTCCCCCCCCCCCCAAGATGGCGCCCGAGTAGGCAGCCTTTGGCAAGTGCTCTTCAAGAGGCTTGCTTTTTTGTTGTTTTTGTCTTTTGTCACATGTTGTTTGTCGTTTCATCATGTGGACCTGATATGGACTGTTTTCAGCGTTTTTTTTGGCCATGACATTCGTCAAAGGAGAAGTATCTGTGCTTGGTGGTTGCGCCTGGAGAAGTAAACCAATGTCTTTTTTTGTCAATGGATGCTACAGCTTCTTGTTGACTTTGTAACTTAGCTTGTAGCCGACGTGTGCACATTTTGAGCATGACGTCTCTGATCCACTGGTGAAAGGACACTTTGATTCTCTCCTCTTTCATCTCAAACTGCTTCAAACAACAAAGCGTGTGACGGAAAAGTGGTTAGGACTGCACGACTGTCCGTGTTTTATGTTATGTGTTGTGTTTATTATTTTACTTTGTTAACTGTTTTGTTCAGCGCTTTGTTACAGCTGCTGCTGTTGTGAAAGCGCTATATAAATCAGCATGTATTGTACTTCATTGACTGATATTGCGAGGCTCTTCGAAATGAAATGTATTCTTGTCATGAGACACATCTAACCAAGCTTCCACGTCCACAGGAAACTCGAGAACTCCAGAACAAGAGTCGGTGGGAGCTGATTAAGCAGACGTTGAAGAGAAGAATTCGAAGCACACCTGAACTGAAGGTAGGCTTCTTGGCCGCGCTGTTGTTGTCATGACAAAATTACGCCTTTAGGTGGCGGCCGTACTCTACAAAACGAGACTGACTCGTCAAGGATTTCCATTTGTTGGGTGCTCTTTTTTGCTCAAGTTGAATGATTGAATTTTTTTTACGTGTTACAGAATGCCATATTGAAATACTGCGCTTCTACTGCCAAGAAGTGGGACTTCACTGCATTACATTTGTACTGCACTAAGGTAAACAAGATAGTACAGTATTTGTTGCCCATGACATAAAAATCTCAAAAAATGAGCAAAATGATCTTCATCAAGGCATAATATTGGCTGCAGTTGGTCCTTAATATACACTGTACCTCGCATGTCATCCAGTGCAATATTTTTTTTTTTTTGTAAAGGTAAATGAAAGGCCCGCAACGGATTGACCGACAAAATAGGTGAAATCCATCTCAGTGTTTTTTCCAAACCCCTATTAAAGGCCACTCATCATGTGAGGGTTCGATGTTCCACCAGGCCTACCCCCCCACCCCACGCCCCCGTCCTATTTGTCCCACGTCATTGTGTGTAGAAAACCAGTACTGACGGAGAAGGGGGTGGGAATATTCCATTTGTTCAGTCAGACCGGCTGTGTGCATTAATATTCGGTCATGCTGTGGGAGAAATCCCTTCTGAGCTTGTAAATTTTCTCTAAGAGAGAGAGGGCATTCACTCATAGGCCGCCTGCCCAAATATCAAGAATACATCACATGCTTAAAAAATACATACATAGGGATAGGGTTTTTTTTATACCCCCACATGGATGCGGTGTTGAAAAAATGTGTTGCTGTCAATCTCGGGGGGTGGGGGGACTATAATGGATTTTGCACGAGAAGACTGTTGCCACCCTTCACAAGCAAAGTGGGTGTGTGAAGCAGTAATTTAATCTCTTGCCCAAAAGGTCACGTTTGGTAAGTTGTCAGGAAGGAAAATGGCTGACATTAGGAAACGCTTTACTCCGCCCCCTTTTTAGTGTTGAATCAATCAGGCATCACACACGTCGTAAATCATGTTCGATGGGGGGGGGTGGCTATGAAAAATTTGTAAACGTTCATTTGATTTGTGATGCCACCTGCTTTACTTAATCGATGACATGTATAAATCTGAACACATGGGAAAACGTGTGATGGACCGAATTTTGGGGCCAAAATTCCAAATGGTGTTTTACTGCACACTAAATCCGTATAGTAATATACAGTAATGCAATGAAACACTGGTTTTTTTCTCCCCCCCGAAATTTGCTGCTGTAGACTGCAAATTTCCCCAGTGTGGACAAATAAAGGTTATCTTAAAACATGGTGGTGGAACTGGGCCCTTAGATGTGGAACAGCCTACTAGAACAGCTGAAGTCAATTGGGGCTTAATCAGAGGTACATGACGTTATTTAATGAAAGAAATACATTTGTTTGGTTCTCCACAATAAGCAGGCTTGTTTTATTTTCAATTTAGTATTAGTTGTGCCCCTAGTTGCTGTTTTCCAGCATTGGCGATGTGCATTTAAAATGACATCTGATTAGGCCAAGGCAGATGGAAGCAAACAATCCCAGCGCATTAGTTGATTACACGACTTTGACCGCATGTGCCGTGATCGTGCTGATGCAAATTATTCAATCTATTGTGCGGCCGAGTGTGTCGACTTTTTATACCCGCTGTAGTTGAAGTAACGTTGGCCAGCACGACTGATTCTGAAGACCCCCCCTGGGCAGATGAGATTGACATGGCAGCACATTGAGGCTGAGATCTGGAAGCCTTGCTGGCTCCGCCAACTGCTTCATTTCCTTCTAGATTTACTCAAAATGTGCAAAAAGGTTGACAATTGTCTGTATCAATAGCATCGAGTATGCCTCCAAAGTATAATCAGGAAGTATCTTCTCTCAAGTTTGGTTTCCCACACTACAGGAGACAGCGAAGCAGCAAACGTTTGAGTGTCAGAAGCAAGTAGACACGAATGGCACAGAGTGACGGGCCCGGCGCCTCGCTTGAATATTCATCTCTGCGCGCGCACTCTTCACGCATAACAAAAGCTGTTGACGGACAGTTTTTCTCGGCCGCATTTACGAGCTTGTGTGTGTGTGTGTGTGTGTGCGTGCGTGTGTTATTTGCTGAGGCAGTCAAGCAGATTGTTTTACTGCCCGGACCTGTGGGGAATAGAAACAGAAGGCGCGCGCGCACACACACACACGTGCACGCAACTCCCTTGACGATGTTGTCAGTTTGCCGTGATGTAAAGGCCTGCACAGTTAGTTGAGTTGATTTGATGCACGGCATGGCGCCGATTTAAAAGGGCCGGGCCTCGTACCGGCTCGGCGCCGCCTCGCCCTCGCCAAGTGCCCTCATTCATCACACCGAGCTCATTACGTAGGAGAGCGTTTCGTCAGGCTTCCTTTGCCGCCGTCCTTGGCCATTTGCAGTCACACCCCTGCCACTCGCAAGAGTCTCCAATGACTTGGCTCGGCGTGGCACCGCTGACGAGATCGCTCTGTGATTGATCTTTTGGACGTTGGTGCGCGTGTCAAACAGGTGGCCGCGTTCTCTGCAGACAGCCGTGCAACGAGACTTGGCTCTGCTCTCGTTTCATGGAGATTTTCCATTTAAACACCCAAGAACGGCCAGAAAAACTCTCTGAAATTGAACGGGTGCAAGAATTGTCAAGCAGCATTCGACCAAGCGGCGCCATTTTGAGATGGGACTCAACCTGTGAAGATATTTTGGCTTGAAATAGCTTTTGCTTTCAAGAAAGTCACCAAATACCATCACCGTTGTCAGTTCTTTACAACCTGTGAAATGTCTTGAAGCGTTGTGCCCAAAGATTTGGAAAGCTGCCTTTCAATTTGTTTGCATGTTGGAGGTTTGTTCAAAAGCACTGGAATGATTCTTGGTTGATGTCTTGAAAACTGTCATTTGCATCGCTTGGTAAAAATCTGAGACGAATATCATTTGTGGTTGTATTTTTTTTAATTTTTTTTTTAAGAACTTAATACCGTCCCCTGTGAAAAGGTCAGGAATCGTTTAAAACACGGGTAGACTTAAAGTGATCTTCAAGGCTTCATTTCACCCCCAACTCGCTTGGAAAGTCACACGTGCCTTTAGTGGCAAGGCTGCAAAGAAACCCACGTCTTGTCTCTTTTGCGCTCTCTCTTTTTCCTCCGCCAGGTCCTGGAGCCTGCCGCCGCCGAGCATCTGTTTGACTCCCTGCTGCCAAACCTGGTGCAATTAGCGCTGAGGGCGTCGGAGCTGTGCACCAAGGTAACGACCATCGCCGACCGGCGAATCGGCTTGACCGCCAAAGAGCCTGCATCCACGCCGCGCATCCACACCGCGCACCAGCGATAATCCCAAATGGCAGTCCAAGCGTGAGGTTGCAGAGCTGAGCTGTTGACGCTCCCCCGTGTTAGCACCTTTTATGGGCACTGTGGTTGCGTTTTGTTAACCTGAAGGGATTTGAAGCTGATAATTCCTTAATTAAATTGACATAAATGTGTTTCTGGCTGGGTTGATGAAACAGTCAAACTGTCATCAAATGGCCCCTTTCGCACGGCCAGCACAAGATGGCATTTTACTATCTGTTCCCAGTCCTCCGTAGAAGCAGCACAGATGCGTAATAGGCTGGCAGCAGTGTCCTTTCACACTCTGGGAAAGCGCACAATACCCGCAATATCCCATACAAATCTTGCTGCAATTATTGACCATCCTACCGCAAAGGGCAGTTTATTAAATTCAAATCGACTGCAGGAAAAAAAGCCAAAACAGAACGGCTTCTGGATATCTGTTGTATTTATTTGACATTGTGTCTAGATCCGTTCCAATCTGAAAGTGTTTGTTGTCATACGCATTATTACTTGTGTTTATTTAAAAAAAAAAAAAAGGCGCACAGGAAGAGCACCTTATTTGCATATTTGATCGCAGTCGCAATATTGAGCAAAACAAACGGCACTTAAATAGTTTTTAGAAACTGTTGAACCGTGATTCAAGAGGCGGGCGCAAGTGGCGCCAAATGAGTCCTCGTGCGCGCCGTCCTTCAACGTCTCATTTGGCAAATGCACAAAACGGCCGATTTTGACCTTCCTCAGCGGTCGTGCCGCGCCGCTCCTTTTTTTTGCAGCCCATTCCGCTCCTCAAGAGGGGCAGCAGCCACTCCATCAGCATGTCGCAGGAGCAGGTGGCCTGCTTGCTGGCCAACGCCTTCTTTTGCACCTTCCCGCGCCGCAACTCCCGACGCAGCGAGTACGGCAACTACCCAGACATCAACTTCTTTAGGTAACGCTCAGGCCGAATGGCTGGCTGCAAGATGTCGTGCAAAATAACCCCCCCCCCCCCAGTCTCTGATGGCATTGCAGTACAATTGCCTTAATGGCGGTGGGGGGGGGGGGGTTCCTTCTTGATATGTGTGCAGTAATTTAGTAATATTAGCTGGTAGGATAAAAACAATATGTCTATACCTATATCTATGGGTCTGTGAGTATTATAATGTGACCAATCTACTTGTGTTGCGCCACCTTTTGTTTCCCAATATCCGTTGCTTATAGGGCTACTGTTAGCCTGCGTATGGTTTCCCATGACGTGTTCGCATTCACTTAGCGCTCTTCAAGTGAAGTTGAGTGCCACCATACAGCACTTGTTTGAAATTTCTGTTTTGTAAGTCAAAGCAGGAAAACAACCAAACGACAGCTTTTATTTACAGAGCAACCGGAACACTTTTAATCTCGCTTTTCCAGCGCTGCCGTTGTCACCACACTTGCACCAGTTGTCATCTTTTTATTCTCTTATGTTCACTGAGCTGAAGTCACGCACCATAATGGTTTTGCTTGACTTTTGAGGCCTCCCTTTTTCCGGGCAATTTTGGTTGAATTCCAAATTGCGCAAGTTTTCCAACTTCCACTCGATATTATCCGTCATGAATTGTACATTCCCCTGATGCCTTCCGCCATCACTTTAAAAGCCTGCTCTCGCCAACAAGTCGAGTCAAAAGACACGTTACCCTCAGGACTGTACGATGCAGAGTTGTTGCTCCGGGCCGCTGGTGGGAACGCAAAATGCGACTCTGATGAATGAGACTCCCCCACCCCCTGCCTCCGAGGGGCTTTCAGAGCATCAAGCTTTTGTCATTTCACCCCCCCCTGTGAAAAGTCTTACAAGACGCTCAGGAGTGAGATGGCGTCTATAATGCGCATTCAGAACTTTGCCACTCGCGGCATTGTGTCAGGAAAGCAGGCTTGACCTCACGCTTCCTTGCTTTCAAAGCGACACAGGACGACGTTTTAATGTATCCCCAAGGAAAAGGCCCAAGCCCCAGCGAGTGCTTTTTGTGTGTGTCTGTCTGTGTGAGAGAGTGCTACGAAATGAGCCCGAAGCGATTCAATTGTGGCCACAGCGGAGGAGATCCCGCATCATCCGCGGGTGACTGAAAGGGAGGCTGAGCGAGGGGCCGACGAATTCATGTCAAGCGCTGAAGCACGACTGAACTCACGTGGACGACTCATCCCTGCGTATTGTGTGGAGTTGCAAGATCACAAACCCCCACGTTGAAAAAAAAAAAGGCTTTTTGTAATGCAATGCAAAAAATTCATGTCGAAGATTGACAATGTTAGTTTGCATAATATCTTCCAAAAAAACTAAGATATTCAAAATATTTCTTTTTTACATTTACAAATACAACAAAATCTGACAGGCCATCATTTTGCCTCCAGGCTGTTTGAAGGGTCCTCGTCCAGGAAGATTGAGAAGTTAAAAACGCTTATGTGCTACTTCAAAAGCGTCACTGAGCATCGTAAGTTTTTCTTTTCTGTCCACGAGCAATATGCCGAACGATACATGAAAACAAATGTGTTCCCTCCATTTGATGCTTTTCAGAGCCGACTGGTCTGGTCACGTTTACTCGAAAAAGCCTGGATCATTTTCCAGATTGGGAAAGGTGTCGTTCATTGATTTGGATCATTTGAACAACTTTTTTTTTTTTTTTCTTTCCTAAGACAAGAACTTTTTTCCCCCTCTGCCTTTTAGCTCAGAGACTCTGCTCACAAATCTCTACATTGCATCCGAAGGGACCATTGAGGATGATGGTTACGGAATGCTGCAGGTAAGGAGGCCTTATTTTGGAACGGCGCTTGTCAAAGCGTGGTGCGTCTGGCACCGGCGGTACGCCAGCTCTTTCTTGAGAATCACCAAATTAGATGTTGAAGCTGTCTGATCCAGACGGGGCGGGCGGGGGCCATTTTGCCATGTACTGTTGACTGTAAATGACATCACGGCCCCTCCTCCCAAAAAAATGTGTGATTTGATTTTAATCATTATTTCGGTCCCCAGGCCCCCATGTTAAAATGCTAAAACTCTGCCTGAAGTTGCATCGGCTCACACCAACATTAAACATCTGCTGCAGATCCGTTGCGGCACGTTTGTGGGATCTCAGGCAAAAGTGGCCACATTCTGTAGCTTTTGCATCCAAAATGCTTACCGCTGCTGAAAAGGCCTCGGAGAGGGCGCGTCGGGACCGGGGTCGAGGCCTCGGAGCCCGCTCGGCTTTGCACATCAGCCGCACTTCCTGCTCTCTTGTCAGGATGGCGCGCTCTGCCTTTCACCTTTTGTTTGCCTTCAGTCGCCACCGGCTGACAGCTGACGAGCGCTCATGAACGGCCGCCCTCGGGAACGCCGCGGCCCAGATTGATGTCCGCTCCGCCGGGGTGAGGCGGGGGAGCGGCACGGAGGGGAGGCGCGCTTTCTTGTGAGGCTGACAGCCTGTCAAAATTGACTTTGCCGCTCTGGCTGACTGTCCTCAGAGTTGAGTGACCAGTTTGGGGGGCATCCGCCCCAAACACGTCTTCCTTCCAGGAGTAGTGACGGCGGTTGCTCTGACTTGTCTGTGCCTGAGCAAAAACAATGGACCCTCGAGCTGGTCCTCCTCCAAACATGACAAAAGATGTCAAATGATCCACTCAGCAGCGGCTTTCTGAGGATAAGTCGGGCCTTCTGGATTGGCTCATCGAGTGATTTGTCGCAAAAGGGTCAATGTCATACGCAAAATAGAAAGCAAAAGTGTCACCTTTTGGGTTTCAGGTCGATTTTGCCAATCAATTCGTGGGCGGAGGAGTCACCAGTTCAGGCCTGGTTCAAGAGGAGATCCGTTTCCTCATCAACCCCGAGCTGATCGTGTCCCGCCTCTTTACCGAAGCTCTGGATCACGACGAGTGTCTGATCATCACGGGTGAGTCCTCCACTAGAACGGCAGCATCCACCCGTCGAAAAAAAATGATGGTTTTATCCTGATGATTGAGGCACACCGTTGTCGTCCGTCTAATGAGTGAAGAAACTTTGTTCGGGCCTTCTGTTGACCCCATCTGCCTGTTTTTTCGTCTCACGCCTACTCTTGATTGTCTGCGGCGAGGCTGATTGGCGGGGGGGAGATCGAGCTTGCCTGATTGTCGTGCTGCGTCATTCCCACTGAATGTCCTTGACGATTGAGTGGCGGCAACATGGCGAGCAGGGCTCGGGACAAATCGACAGCAGCCGTAACGAGCCGGAGGCTTGGGGAGTCCCGGCGCGAGATCGTCAGCCTCCTGCTGAGACTCCAATTTTTGTTTGCTCTGTTGTTAGTCAGTGACACATTCAGACTTTGGCGGCTGCTCTGTAGCTTCCACGAAAAGATGGACGCCATATTATATTTTTATATAATATATTTGTCAATCTTGAAGAAAAGCGTACCCCCCCCCAAAAAAAACTGCTACTGCTGTGATGAATGACGTCAATTCGTCCAATAATGCGTCAACTGTCAGCCAGAAACCCAAGTCACAGAAAGAGTAACGACAGGCCGCCCATCATGAAGCGCTGTTGCGACTTGGCGGGACCAAAACGGGCGTAAAGAACTCGAGGCCCTCACTCTGCCAGTAAGCCGTGAATTTCGAAAGCCAAGTCCAAGCAAAAGCAGGAATTGTGTGCTGACTGAAACAGTGAGCGTAAGCACCAGAGGCGTCACCGTCACAGAAAGCGTTGAGGCCGCGGCGTTTCCCTCAGGAAGTCACCTTCTAGTTTCTCCTGCTCGCGCTTGCTCTCCGGCCCCCACTTAACTTGATTACCGGAGCCCGGAATCAAATATATCTGGAAGACCTGCCCAAGACCCGCTCCGCTAATGGACTCTTCCATTCCATCAGTTTGATTAAAGCCCGTCTCTTGTCGCAGTTACGGCATGCGAGCCGTAGCTAGCGCTGTGGCAGCGCACTAAATCATATTACCCCGTGATGCTTTTTTGGCACGCATAGAAGGGGAATGTCATGGATCTTACTGCCTCAATGAAATCTGCAGCTCTAATTAAATTGATGAAGATTACTGGCCGACGTCGGGGCGGTCAAACATAGAAGCAGTAACCCAGGAGAAGCCGTGTGATTCTCTCGATCGCAGAAACGATGCAGGTGATTCGGTGGATTAAAAAAAAAATCTTTAAATCTCAGCCACACCATCAGATTCAATCGTCACACACATTAGTCTTTCCATTTTCTTTACGTTAGTACTCCGTGATTTATGGGGGGAGGGTGTATCGGATTCAACTTGCCGTCAACCTCCTTCGTCCTTTTAATGCCTCTTGGCTCATTTTGCAGACCACGCGAACGTGGCCGGCTCAATGTGTCCCACGGGCCTTGTGCTCGAAAGATTGGCTCCCCCTCCCCGACCCGCTCCCCTTGCAGATGAAGCCCCCGCTGCTAATCACTTGCTTTATCCACTGCAGTGTGTGCAGCGTCTCAGCGAGTGCTCTCGACGGCCAGCGTCCTAATGAGCTCTAATGAGAACTCAGCCCTTATGTTTTAACCATGACGGCTTCAGATAGCATTTCTATTTGTCCGTCATCTTTATTACTCAGGTCAACTGGGAACTGTCGTTGACTCGATCGCATTAACCCAAAAAAAAAAAAAAAATGCTCTCAATGATGAACGCCACTCTGATTGCATGTCTGCTTTTGTTTTGCAGGTACACAGCAGTACAGTACATACACGGGATACGCGCAGACGTACAAATTCGGCGGCAGCCATCAAGACACCACTCCCAGGTATTTTTGACCAAAGCCCATCAGGACCCCCAAGCACAATTTTTCGCCCTTGCACCTCAGACACGATATGACACGCGAGCAATGTACATTTCTGCGATTTAGGTGCATCCATATGACCTGAAAAAAAGGCACCTTCATTGATTTTGGATTTTGCCACGAGGCATTTCTTTGTGACACTTGTACCAGTTTTGCCACTGAAATGGATGTTATTTCAAAACAGCTATGAGCTAGCAGCATGTCATTTTCATGACATTCAGAAATGACATTGTACCAAAAATAGCCACAATGGAAAGAAGTTTGTTTCCTTCATGTATCCTGTAATGACTTGGGGGTGCGGGGTTCTTAAATTTACAAGCGATTTCTAAACTTCCAGATGATGATTGCTGCCTATTTTACCACATTTTTATTGATGTGATATGTCACAAACGTATTTGTTTCAGAGACGACTGGCAAAGAAGATGCACCGAGATTGTGGCGATCGACGCTCTGCCGTTCATGAACTACCTGGAACAGTTTCATCCAGAGGCAATCGAGCGCGAGCTCAATAAGGTCCTTTTTCTTCGTTTGATATTGTACCAGTGCCGCGCTACATAATATTAGTAGTAGTGTGCGTGTGCGGCAGCACAACCAGCACACTGCCTCATGTTTACGGCTCTCAGATGGGCCCGTAACGTGTGTCCAGATGATACTGCAGCCCATCATTGAGCAATCTACTAAATGTCTGGATTTTGAGTTGAGTAAAAAAAAAAAAAAAGAAACCTTGTTTGTGAGCGCAGCAGTCTTTCCAAGTAGAAGCATCCATTTGCAACGGGAAATAAAGACATCGGCGATATCCGAGTCTGCCTTCAGACGGCTCGGGAGGTGTTTTGACAGCCCTGACAAGGTTGTGAGGAACGCACCGGCATAAGGATCACTCCCCTTTGCACGACTGGATTTTCCGGATAGATGCCTGCCGGATTTATGAGCGGTCCATGTTGTCTATTAGCGCAAAAGTCCAGCTTGCCAACAAACGCGCCGAGGTCGGCCTGCTATTAGCAACGGGCCGCGCGACCCGCTCACGGTGCCGCCATCCGTGGCCGTGGAAGTGGACTGACACGCTCTTGATAGATGATCTGAATGTATGTTAAGCCGGCCTGACCAAACCTGCATGTGCTCATGCGTTGAATGACTTTTCCAGCGGGGGCCTGCGGGCAAGTAGAATGATTTTATTTGTTTCTTTATTTTGAAGAATTGCTGCATTCTGTACCCGGAGAAAACGCACGCGGGCACGGGGGAGAGCATGCAAACTCCACACAGGAAGGCTCGAGCCCAGAATAAGATTCGTGCAGTTAGGCTGATGATATGGCAGCTCATGAAATGTGTGATTTTAGTCGACATATTCAATTGGGTGTCGTGTCTTTGAATATGTCCACCCTTTTTTTTTTCTCTGTCGCAGGCCTACTGCGGCTTTGACCGCCCAGGTGAACACGGAGACAACCTTTCCGCGGTGGCCACGGGAAACTGGGGCTGTGGGGTTTTTGGCGGCGACGCCCGCCTCAAAGGCAAGTCGTGACGCCGAGGCAGTAAATGTCAGGACGAGCGGCTCCAGCGCGCGAGTGCACTCCTTTGTCTTCGGGGAATACATTCATTTACTTATGGCCTATTCGTCGCCTTCCTCCTATTGATCAAGTGACGGAGCTAATACGGTTCATTAATAGTGAAATTGATCGCCAGCGCTAGTCCATCAATCCGCGACTTGCTCTTCTGCCTCAGCTTTCCGCCATGAGGGGAGCCGACGTTGGAAGCTGCCGTCGTGCGCGCACCCCCCCGTGCATCTTTGTTAATTATGTGCGGCGACGCGCCGCCCTCCAAAGGGCCGCTCGAAGACGGTCCGCTTCGTGATATGCCTCCCGGAGAAATCTTTGGAATTGCGATCGCGGTTCCTCTCCCCTTCCGTGCTTTCCTGTCGTATCATCTAATTGGGTGATAATTGAAGGAAAAGAGTTCGGTCGTGAGATTTGTTTTGCGGTGGGTTCAGCCAAACACTCACTTGACAATAATTGGGCGTGCTAAGAAGACCCCGAACTGACATTGTCAGAGAGTGGCAGTATTGATTGAACAATGTACCATTGTGGCTGCAATCTACCGTGGCGGCGATTTCTACTGCTTCACATTGTGGGCTACTATAATAAACAAGAAGAAGGTAACATAGCTAATGACTTGGCGATGAGTGTATTTTTCAGTCTCTTTAAATATTCACACCTCAGTGGGGGTTCAAACCATTCCCCAGTTTATCCCCCCCCCCTATCTTCCTGTTGCCTTTTAATTTAGTAGTAACTCAACTGAAGTATTCATGACCAATTTACTAAGTCAGACAACGATACTTGTCGATAGATGCCGGCAGTCGTTTCAAAGTTTCTTGACGCAACAATTTGCGGCGCTCGGAGCCGAGCTGTAACGCCGACTTCCTTTCTTCCCGACCCAGCGCTGCTCCAGATGCTGGCAGCTGCCGAGGCGGGACGCGACCTGGCTTATTTCACCTTCGGAGACAGCCAGCTCATGACAGATGTCCACAGCATGCACTCGTTCCTCACGCAGAGGCGCATCACTGTCGGTGAGTGCTCGCCGTGGTGTCTCAACTTGTTTAGATGCAACTTTTCGCTTAAAAAAAAAAATTGTTTCCATCGCAGGGGAGGTGTACGATCTGATGGTGCAGTACCACGGCGACATTTGCAAGGGCTGCCGCAAACGGCGCCCCGACGTCAGCCTCTACTCCTTCATCTACAGACAGGTGGGCTCCTCCCCGCCCACCCAGTGACTCCCGCCGGACGACGCGTCCCTGCGGATGACTCTTAGTGTCAGGTGACTCGCGAGTCACTGTGCCTTGAGAATTACGAAACACGCATCCACCATTGAAACCCCTTCTCACTTTGCCTTTCGAAGGCATTCGGCTGAGAACGGTCATTCACACAAATGTCGACCTCCGGCAGCAGATGAATGCCAACGAACTGGACGGTGTTTATTTGCCGCTACAACAAGTGTGATTTTTGAAGCGGAGGTTGCCGTCCGTCTCCTGTCAGTTTGCCTTTTCTTGTTCCAGCCGCACAATTGCAGCCTAATTGAATTGGCTGTCAGAAATCTCATTCGAGGCTAACTAGAGCAAGCATTGGAAAGCTTGGGAGTCATCGCTGGCCGAAGAGGAAAAAAAAAAAAGCGGAGAATATGTTCATGCACTGAAGATTGTACACAAATCCGGGATCAATTCTTCCTTTCCACAACTGTACTGCTTGCGTTTGCAGTTGACACATTTCATGAATAAATGACAGGTTGCCTCTGTGGGCTGGCAAGTGTGCTTCCTCTACGTTTATCCCTTAATAAGGTCATCCCCCTTTTTTTAAAAACTGTACATGACACCTCGTTAAGAGAAGAACGGATCATGGAGGAGCCGCTCAAAGGTAAGCGCGAAGCAGCGAGAGTTACACGGCTTGATTGAGCCACGTAGACTTGACACTTGAGAAATGTTGCAGAATTTGTGAAAGGTGAACAGAAAGTTGTGATGCGGATGGGTGATGGAGAAGCATTCGCAAAAGCGAAACCAGCCGTCGAGGTCAGTGCGGACGCAAAGTCTTCCAAGTTGACGCATTGGCAGCGGTTGACTCTGTTGTGCTTTTGGGAGCCGAGGAGCAGCTCTGAAGCCCCGAAAGGAAACCGAGGCAACCCCGAGGGCGCAGCGTTAACATCACCGGGCTCGGATGAATCGTGGATCCACCCTGCAACTGTCCGGCGTTCAGGTTAGTTTTGGCAAACTTGATGGCCGTTGCAATCGATCCCTTGCATCTGCGAATCAGCGCCAAGCCTCTTTTTGACCGATTGTTCACCATCTTCCAAACTGCTGCTTGCTGTGAAGTTCGATGTGCCACCACGCGGATGTCTCATCCCACTGCGACGACAACAATCAACATTGTCCCGTTTTATGCGGTGAGTAATCGTCACTGTTGACCATCCGCCACAAATATTTTAGCCCACGATGATTTGACACACCACCAACAGTTTGCACTTCCTCGCTCCATGCGCCGCCTCTTAAGCCCCAAATTGAGCAGTTGTGTCAATTGACAGGTGCTCTTTGCTTGACTCATATTTGCCAAAGCTAATCCACGATGTCGGCAGTGTGTGGGGGAGCACGGGTGGGAGTAAATGAGCTCCGTGGGCTGTTTGCCGGCATGGGCTCTCATTGGGAGGGGGGGGCATGGTGATGAGGGCTGCATCTGTGTCTTTGTAGCCTGTTGAGTTCAAAACTCGCCGTCGGTGGCATCCCTGCGCATTGATCTGTGAGTCCGGTGCGTCTTTGACCTTTGTTTGTCGCCCGCAGTCTTGCACACAACACCGGCTTTTGATCCCGTTTTGACCAACTCTGAACCAGTGTAGCGCACCTGCGCCGAGTCTTCTCCTTGTCGTACTATTTTCAATCTTTCTTCACTTGCGTGTACGCTGTGCCCTATTGCTTATTAATGAACGGCAGACGAGAATAACATACATTAAGCATTCATCAATACATTCTTTTTGAAGCTTCTCGCTTCACCATCCAAGAAGGTCACCTCTGCTACTGCAACTTTATGAATATGAAGGCCTTCTTTGTTTAAAAAAAAAAAGAAGTCATTAGCGTAAAGTCCCCCCGTAGCCAAGAACCTCCTGGCCACAGATTAAAGGCATTATCAGATTAATATTGATATGCTTGATGAACCCCTGCGAGCCGTGGTTTACATGTGTTTTGGCCTGAAAGATGAAAATAGGATTTGCAGCCATGAGCCTACTGATGAACAAATTATTTAGCGAGTTCCTCGACAGAATTATTGTCTTGGGAAAAAAAACAAACATCTGCAGGCTTCCAGCGAATTAGAATTTGTTGATCGGAATCTCTTTACATTTTAACACACTTGGTTGAGTTTTTTTGTCCGCCAATAACGGGGAAGGCCGTGTTCTAATTTGCGGTGATATCCTGAGTACACTGTCGCCTGCACCGGCAGATTCCGTTTCATGGTCATCACTCTCCAAATAACCGATGTAAAATTTCTCTGTTCAACTTTAGCGTTTTGTTTTGCATTGTCACGGTGCCGTGAAGGAAGCGGAGTGTCCTCCCCTCCCCCGCGTGTCCGTACCCTAAACGCTCGTCCACTTTCTGTGAGCGTGGCGCCGCAGAGGCAGTGCCACGAACGTTTGATGGTAATTGCGTCTCCTCCCGCGGCTTTAATGCGTGCTGAGATGCTTCCTCATCCGAAGGCGCTTCGCTTCGCAGCCACAAAAACTTGCTTGCGTTGTTTTTGGCGTGTGCGGCATGAATGCCCTGTAGTCAAAAACGCGCTTCATTATCAGCTTCTTGGATTGCAGGGGGGGGGGGGGTTCTTAGTATAAATCCTTCACACCGGCCATTATTTATCAGGGACAGCTATGGCTATTTTTTTTTTTGTTCAGTGCTTCCACAGCAATTGATCCGAAGGGGGGAAAATCCATTTTTATGTGATAGCCGTAGCTTTTAACCAAACTGACTGCCGTCTCTGTAAGGTCAAGGATTGAGTGAGGGAAGTTATTTTTGTTCCCAGCATCACTTGGTCGCCGATCTATCATTGTGGCGTCGTGAGATTGATACTGACTCGCCCCGAGTGAAAGATGGAGCAAGGCCGAGGAGCCCGAGGTGGAGTCCGATCCCATCGGCAGCCGACCTGACTGCAAGCTTTTCCCATTCTTTGATTTGGATATTGGGCGACATCAGCATGTTGCCGCGTTGCCACTTAGTCATTTCGAAACAATAGCGCATGGTGCTGGCCACATTATTAGCGTCCGTGCTGATTTCCTCGTAAGCCCACATTAGCATCCCGCATGTCAGAATTTCTCCCAGTTCACCAGAAATTAACGCTTGATGTTTGCAGCACACGGCGGATTGGTGGACGCTTCGTGTTTTTGAACTGAAGGCATCTCCTTGGGCGTCTAATTGCACACGTGTTGCTCCTTGCACACGCGGAGTTGCCGCAGATAACACCATCTGCTCGGTGTCCGCGCAAGACACGGCTCGATTTAGAAAAAGAGAAAAATAGATGCTGCTCCTTGGCACCCACTTCAAAGTTTTCTTCGAGCTGTGTGTCAAAGAGACGCGGCTTGTAAATATTTGAGGAATAGTAGGGATAGTAGCGGCGAATGCAAACATTGATGGAGGCATTACGTTTGACACGCGGTGTTCAAGCAGATGTCGGGGAGAAGCTCAGAGGCAGATGTTTCCCGCTCATTTCAAAGGCCACATTTTACAGCCTTTTGGCGCCCATCGCGAGGTGATTAGCGCCAACACATGGCTACGTTCCTGAGCTAAGGTAAAAACCTCGTCAACTTTGCTTTTCTGAATCGCAAAACTTGAATTGTATACCGCCATCTTTGATCCAATCCTTTCCGGTCTGCTGCTCGACCTCCAGAATGTATCGATTTCCCTCCCATAGGAAACAATGTGAATAATCCCTTGACGCTGCGATTCCCGCCCACGTTATTGTGCGCTGAGTTCAACGTTAAATTTGTGAAAATGTCCATCTTTAAAAACCGATGCTAGCCGGGCAGCGATTTGTAATTTGGCAGTCGATTTAGCGGCTCGCACTGGCTGCGAATGCTCGCATTGGACACCACGCAAGTCATGAATGTGTTGCTGGCTGAATTGAGGGATGCTCAGGTCTTGTGAGTTTTCTGCCAAGTGCTCTGCTGCAATGTTTTTTGTTTGGGGTGGGGGGGCGGTGAATTGCGATATTTGAGACATTGGGATTTTCGCAATTTGAAGCATCATTGTACCTGGCTTGTGCAAAGATTAGTCGCCATGGGCATTCATCAGAATAAATGCTTTTTTTTTCCTCCTTGCTTTGCTCAATAGTACAATATGAATATCAAAAAGCAGGGCCAAGAAAAGGCCATTCAGCGGAGAGCTGTCGAAATGTCTCATGAGTGCTCTGGCAGTGTGGACCTCCAGGCTCAACCTCGCTTCGAGGTTGTTATGGAGCTGTCACGCTTAGGGTGACAGCACCCAACGCCCCTCATGCCCCCCCCCCCCCTCAATCCTTATTTCCGAACATGTTAGACGGGGATGTATTTGGAGCCAATAACGGCAAAAGGCCACAAGTAAATGAGATGCTCTTGCCCTGTGCCTCTTGACAGGTTTCACAGTGATGGTCGTACCTGCTGAAAACCTGCATGAAAAGCAGCGCCGATGCTGGTGGCTTCTTCTGGAGATCACGCTTTTTACCGCCCATAATGCGCAGGAAAACAGCTTCCAGGTGTCTTCGCGTCTGGGACAGGTTTGAGCAAAATTCCAAACGGCTTACTTAGCGAAGCCTTTTTTGGGTCAATATGTACCGAACCAAAGACTCGGTTGTTTCATTTCACACTTGTTGAGTGGCCAGACCCGGAACAAGTTTGTCATATTTGTCACGTTATTTGTGAGAAGTTAAAGTGGAGTTGCGGGAGGCCTCCCCGTCCAGTCACATTTGCATCACAGAAGGCTATTGGTCCCTTGGCGATACGTTGTTTTGTCTTTCTCCGAGAGCCGTCGGCCGAGCCGCTTTTTCTGAAAAGTGGAAATTGAGAGCGCGTCAAACCTGTCTGCGGTTATGTATGAACCCGAGTCTCATCGGACAGGCTCATTTACGCCGGGACACGCGTTTCCTTGAAACGGCCATCTTTCCCGAGCCAAGCGCCGCCGGTCGGCACGCGCATCTTGGTGACAAACGGGGAGAGAAAGCCGAGCGGGAGGGGTTCAAGAGGGCTCGCCCATCATTTCATTAGGATCCGCTTTCTTTACGGAGAAGTGGATTAGACACTCCAGCTGTTCAATTACCCGAGCGCCCGTAAAAAAGCTGAAGTTGCGTCTCCCGAGTGAGAGATTGTCACGCCGCCTGTAGCCATAATGGGAAGATTTAGGACCCGCCGCTCCTCGGTGACAAGAGTCTGAGCCGAGGGATCCTCTCCGTCACCGGATATTGCGCTCCCCGGCCGCTCGTTAAAGATGGGAACCATTACTTTGGGCACGGCTCGCTTCTCGCCGCCGCCGCTTGGTCTACCTTGACGGCCCCCCGGAAGTAAATAAACATAAATGAGCTCAGGAATGAGCAGGCGGCACCTGGGCCAAACCTGTGAAGGATTTGACTTTGGCTCTGTGCTTCATTACCTTCCTAATCTGTCTCATCATATCTCTCCCGTGCTCGCGTTCCATTTGATGACGGCTTCCCTTGAATTTTTCCTTTTTCCACATCATCGGGAGAGCTTTTGGCCCAAATTCTGAACGCCTTCTTATTTTGTCTCGTATTCTGAACGCTCATGCTTTTGGATCAAGTCTGAAAGTTAAGTCTGCGAGTGACGTTTGTTGCGCGAGGACAGAAAACGTGCGCGTGTCTTTTCTGACAGCGAGGCACGAAAAGGTTCGCCTTGCCAAACGAGCGACAGCGCGCACCTCTGCTCTTCCATCGACCGGACCGGCAGATCCGGAATCTAATTGGCACAGCCGGCAAACGGACACGGCTCGGCGCAACGCGGCTGGATTTTCCGGGAGTCGTCGCCGCAAAATGTCTGTTTTTGTCACCTCTCGTCCTGAAAACGGCATTCGGCAGGGACGCCGATGCGAGGACAAATGGCCTCTCGGGAGCAAGTGTTTGTTGACGCGCGCCTTTTTCCATTCCGAACGGCAACACTCGCGCCACGCCGCTTCTGGAAAAGCGTCTGGCGCCGACGAATATGAATGGCCGCAAACTCGGGCCTTCTTATTTAGCCCGTGACAAGCGGCGCCATTAGCTGCCCGGTGGCGCTTTTCACTTGTCAAGCCCGATGAGACGTCCCTTCACAAGCCACGGCCAGCGCGTGAATTTTTCCCGCCGTTATCCGAGACGGGTTCTGTGAGGAGAGCGCGGCACTCCCGACCGATTCATTCCATCTCACTTTTTCTCCCGACTGTCGCCTCGCATCCGCTCACCGTGGATGCGGGCGGGCTGCGATGCTCGCCGGGGAGGCAGTCGGTTGTTTTCGCGCTCGTTACGCTGATGCGAAGAGAACGTTGATGCTCCTGCCTCTGCGTGGTGCTTTTGTGGATGATTGACTCTAATGTCAGAGATGAGCGCCTGGCACAACCGTTTAAATTGTCAGATCTACACTTGGGCCTGACCTCCCTCGACTCATCTTTGCTTGCGTCGGACCTCTCGCAGCTGATTGCGGTGATGGGCAAGACATCAATACAAGTGATTATGATGAGTGTTGTTGTCCCCCCCCCCCCCCCCCCCCCCCCCCCCCCCCC
>CAAKHF010016781.1:69066-106187 GCA_901007745.1 Hippocampus kuda
CCCCCCCCCCCCGTTGACATCACACCTTGGCCCGCTCGCTTCCTCATCCTTACTTTTCCCTCGGTAACCTGTTTTCACGGGGCCAGTTAAATGAGCCCGGGGTCCGTTTGATGAGAGCCCAGGACCACGGGGCCCATAAATCATTCCCGAGAGCGGCGGCTGTGGCAGCCCGGAACGTCGCGTCCACCCGTCGAGATTTACGCCGCGTGGCGAAATACGGCCACCGCAATCTGGATCCTCTTCCACCGGCTCATCTTAAAATTGGTTATTGATCCACCGATTACAGAATGAATCATTGGCATGCCAACAAGTTGCTCCGTTTACAGTAGTGCTGGCGCCTCTTACATCAGTGATGGATTGTTGTTTAGAGGCACAAAAAGTATCACGCTTTCAGGGAGGGGGGGGGGTCTACTTTGAGATAGAGGAGTGTCACGTTGTCATCCGGAGCCTCATTAGAACAAATCCGAACAGCTGCAAATGCTGACAGCCGGCCCAAGAGTTTGAAGTTGGCCTCGTCTGCAGGTGTTCTCAACATCTTGCGATGGAGTCATTGCAAGAGTTTTATTTGCAGATGTGGAAAATGTCATTTGGATGGAGACGATGCGGAATCGGAACGGAGTCCATCGGTCCAATTTCTGCTCTCACCTCTCCTTTAATGGGGGCCCCACTTCTCCCCCAATTAGTTTTCAAGATGGTTTCTAAATGGAGCGCTCCCCCCACCCGATAAATGCCAGGGTGGCTATTATCAGAATTCCTTTGTGAGTGAAAACAGTCATCCTAATAATATTCGGTAGATTCGGCCCTAATTGAATGATTGCAACAATGAGAGCGGCGGCGCTTGCAATGAATTCCCTCCTAAATGTCAAGATTGGAGAAACAAGACTAGGAGGACATTTGGGGAGGCAAAATGTCAAGTTTGCAAAAGGGAGCCGTGTCGTCGCTCACTGGCCTCTTCTGAATCGGCAGCTTCTGGATGTCATGAAGCTTGCGAGGGCGGGGCGAAAGTTCTTCCTTTGACCAAAAGCCTTTCTCTTGGCCTCATGACTTTTCTCCTTGTCTGAATTTTCCGTTTCTCGTCAATACGTTGTCTGGTCATCTCTTTCTGAAACAAGGGGACAAAATTGCTTGTACCCTTTGTGACAGAAGGACAATGCCACAATTGTCCCCGAAATGATTCCGTTGTATTCTGAGCCATTTTTATCGATACGTTCCTTGTGTGTATGTGGAGGGGAGGAGTAGCTGTGAACTCATTTTCTGACACGTGGACTCGGCTCCAGGATGCCTTGATAGTCTTGAGCTTTCCTTCTACCCTGCGTGCTTTCAAGACAGTAGATGGAACCTTGTTCTTCTCTTTGTATGAAAAGCTCCCATTCTGTCTCACCGGTCCAGAAGACATCCCCCCCCCCCCCCCCATCCTTTGCGGCTTGTTGAGTTGCATATTTGGCAAATTCCAGTTCTGTCCATTTCAAGGTGTTAAAGTGAGCATATTGGGGTTTGCTTCTCATGCAAGGCCGCGTATTCCTTTTCTGCAACCTCTTTAGGAGGTTGAAGCGCAGTCCTTTTTTTTTCCTGGACGCAAACAGGTCTCGAGGGGGCCTTTTCAGTCAATAGTGGTCAGCGTTCAAGGCTCCACCTGCGCCGCTTGGCGTCGAGGGTCTCCAGGTGGGCATCCGCCATTGATCCGGACGTCAAGCGCCACTGCCCCGTTGTCACCGTTAGCGTTGGCTTTCGAGGAGCTGGGCCGACGCTCTGTCGATAAACTCAAAAGGTGCACTGCCGGCCAATGTTTACCCCTCAGGTCCCTTCAATATCATGACGCTCGGACCGGACGAGACTCCCATGGTTCAATCAACAATTTGTTGGTGACCAAAAGAGGAAGTCCACCCGAAGCAAACGTCGACCGCGGAGGTCACTCAAGCCAAGGATCTTTTTTTTTTTGGATGCCTTCTTTTCTGTGGGAGGTTTTCTGCATGAACAGACATGAAGTCTTTCTTTTGCGTCCCCCACGGAAGCCGAGGGCGCTGTCACGGCCCCCTCCCAAGCAGGCGCCGGGAAATAGGCGCTTGAACGCTCGCCAAGTGTACGATGGAGTCATTTGTCCTCTGCGAAATGCAACGGCGTCTTCGAAGCGTTGGACCGCACCGCGCGTTGTGCTCGCTCTCTCATCTGAGCATGCGAATCAGATTGGTGGGGGGCAGCGGCGCACTGATGAATTGGGTACTTTGATGCAAATCCACTTTCAACCAGCCCGCTTTTGGTGTTTGCTTTATGGCTTGAGTGATGAAACGCGGCGCGCGCTGTGATGATGACGACAATTAACACGCCGAGTCGTTGAATTAATCCATTGGGATGATGGAACCTGAAGGTTGTGGACTTTTTGGGGAGTCGAGCCATTCGGCAATTAAATTGGAGTTTCTCCCGAGCGTCCGGGCCGCAAGCGGACAACGCGTTGCATACTCTTCCTGTTGGATTTGCATAGTGATCATCTCGGGGATTTATCTTTGCGGTCGAATTTTTGTTTTGCCTTCTTTTAGCAGTGTTGTGAAACCCGAACCTTGCAGCGTTTGCTGTCGGCTTTGGTAGAACGCAATAGTCCCAATAGGAGTTGACCGTATCATTCTCCTTTATTTGTCCACAATGGGGGAAGACAAGCCCACAAACGTTGGCGACAAGACAATGCACCTTGCTCACAGATAATTGTATATTTCTTGCCTGGCTAAAATATTCACGTGTTCCGTCACATTTTCTGACATAACATTGAAGGAATGACTCCTGACCTGTCACTGCACATTGGTCACTGGTTCGATATAGTGCTCTGTTCCTATACGTTGCAACATCAAACTTTTGGATTGTTATTTTCTCGATGCACGACACACGCAACACAAACGATACATTCTTTAGTTTTCGTCGCTTCGAATAAAGCAGCACATGTCAAACTCCCAATATGTTTACGCGGTGTAGCTGGAAGATATTGTAAAGTACATTTTGCATCACTTAAGGTGCCTTTTTTTTTTCCTGCATACTCGTACGATAATATATTTAGTTGCACATGACAAGCTTTGGACCTAAAAACGGTGGCTCCTCTATTGGAATCGGCATGCCTTTTCGTTTTCTCAGATTTTCATTGATTGGTATATAAATAGCAATCATCTACATTGTATGCACAAAAACAAGGTCCATGTTACGTATACGAGTGTATGGCGTAGACGGGATGACAACACGGCTACATCGAACAATTTAACCATTGACTCAGATCACTTAAAACTATCGGAACTACCTGTGCCCATTGGACATATTACTCGAATAACTCCGATGAAAAGAGTGCGCGTGATCGCTTCCTCGCACTCAAATCGTTCGCGCATGTACTGTCCTGTCATTGCACATTGGTTATTGCACAGCTAGCTCGACCAAAAAAAAAAAAAAGAAGCCATTCCCTGCACACACGAGCACAGTGGTTTGCCTCCTTCAGCGCACCCCCTAGGTCTTGCTTTCAAGTATTATTGCTCTAGTGGAGGAGTCCACGCTCAAGAGTCCACGCTGACACTCATTGATATTCGATCGGCTACATTTGGGGGGAAAGCGTGTGCGGCTTCATCTGCACGCGGCGTCTTTGGCAATGTTGGTATCGGCAGCATCGCGTTGACGCCGACAACCGAAGGCCGTCACGTTTAAAACGGAACAAAATCAACCAAGGGAATGGCGCTCGCGACACCCAACGCTTTCGGCTATTCGCGTCACAAGGTGTCGGTGGGGCGCCTGAAACGGCAGCGCTGGCCACCGCGACTGTACATACAACACGACGATGCGAAGACTGTGGCTGGACAATCCACCAGAGTTAAATGGCTTGCGTTTCCTAAAGGCTGCCGACTGCTTCGTCTGCCAAGTCGAGCAGTCAAAAAACATGTTGTGGTGATGCTCATGCCTTGCATTCTGGGGTGAAATGAGCTCGATTGCACGGAAAAGCAAGATCCATCCTGACAAGGCTAAAATGTGTTTGTTTTGTTCTTTTAGACATCACTTGAGTGACATAGCCACGTCCCCCATCCGTGAGGCTTGCTGGCCGCCGGCCGCCATCTTGGTGGAAGCATCGCACAGGTCCCTGATTTCCAGCAGGCCCTCGTTCAGGGCTTTGACAAAAACGGCCGAGCTGGTTTGTGTGCTTTCCCAGAAACTGGACACGCAGAAGACGATGTGGTCCGGCTGTGGGTTGTAGCAGGCGCCGTAGCCGTTGGGCACCACTGGACCGTAACAACAGAACATTTCCACCGCGGTTGGGACCTGAAGACCACAAGAGACCAGACGGGTAAGTGAAGCGCGTGCGTGGACGTACACTCGAGCCTTAATATGGCACATCGTTTCTTGGACGCAAAGAGATAACCATACCTGACTGGTGGACAGGATGAATCGGTTACTCGCCAGGTACGTTTCGTCGCAAAAGATCTCCGGACGCTCCATGTTGAGTTCCTTGGCGCTCTTCAGCAGTCCCAGGAGATGATTGTCGATTGCCATTCCTGTAATCGCCTTCACAACAGATTGTGAAGTTTCAAATCAAGGCAGAGTCTTCGGTTTCAATCTGGAAGCCGAGATTTCTCTTTTTCCCAGCGTCACTCCATGAAGGCAGCGTTCGGAACTCCCTGCCGAGATTCCGAACGCGGCCTGTGATTTCGTGACGGTTTTTAGCGTTGTCTCACTTACTGCGATTGTGTAATTGGTCTGGGCACTTATTGCATCCCTCAGTCGTTTCATTTTTTCAGTTTCCTGCGAGGAAAACAGAAAACAAAGAGCAGTCACGGGTATCTTCTCATCGGTTTGCTTGGCTGTGAAGAGAGGGCTTGATGAGCAAACATCTGGGAGGAAAAAAAGGGGCTCACCGTGTGAGGGCTCCTCTCATCCGTCATGGACTTGACAAAAGCCAAAGCTTCAGCAGTTGCCGAGCGAATGTTATCCACCCGGCCGTCCCGGAAACGCCTGATGGAGGCGCTCTCGTAGGTGGAAACCAGCTTTCCGCTGCACCTGAGCACAAGATGCGCGCAGCCGTCGCAATGGCGGCGTCACGGCGGCGGCTAATTCCGCAGCGAATTCCTTACTTGAAAAATGCAAGCTGGAGGGCCACTTGCACAAATGCGTCCGGACTCATTTTTTGCTTCTTGATAAATTCTTTTCCGTAACCTTTGAAGGTGAAAACGTCCATGTCCAGATTCTTCACCAGCCTGGAGGAAAAGCACAAAGACACGCTGTGCCAAACCTGTGGACACAGAAGCTTGACTGAGACGTTACCTCTGCATTCGCTCTCTGGATCCCGCAAAGAGTCCCTGGATTTGGCCGTGACATTTCCATCGGAGTCTTCTTGGGGCCGCAAGCTTTCGGCCACCGGCTGGCTTCGCAGCCTCTGCGCTGGTCCCGGCTCTGTTGACGAGAGCGAAACCTCGGATTTCTTCTCCAGATTTGGCGCGGTAGCCATATTTCACTGCGGCCGCTTACATGTGTTTGGTCAGGTGCTCTGAACATTGCACCAGAACGACCCCCTCAAAGGCGGAATGCTCGCACACCACTCCGCATATTCCGTCCATTCCGACGACAAACTGCAATGCGGAGGACAGCCTTGAGCCCGGCTTGTAAACGACGTCGGCGGACGGCGCGGGTGTCGTTGGCCTGACCTGCATTGACTTGTCATACCAGCGGTTGGCGCCGTTCTTTTCCCACCCGCCGCCGTGCAGCATCAGCAGGGCCCGCTCGGTGTCTGTGGCCTTGGTCCCACTGGCCTCATCCAGGCATAACACGCACAGGCAGCTTTCTATCAGGGCCAGAGAGTCCATGTTGGTTTGATCTGGAAGAGAGACGTGTTGGTTATCGCGTGTCTCAATGGCGCTTAACAGGGGGGGGATGTGCACCTTTTGCCAGAATGTCCCGGGCTCGTGCCCATTCTGTTCGGCCATCCGATGTCAAGAGACCAAAAGGAGGAAAGCTCTCTTCGGCGTTCCCCGCCATTGACGCGGTTTTCTCCAGCTGGGATAAGATCTCCGCCTCACTCAGCGGCTTGCTGTCGATGACGACATCCAGTGCGAAAAACTGCCACCAGAAACATGGACGACAGAAATCAAGCCCTTCGGAGCCATCTCACGTTGTCGCCTCGTACTTCAAGGACAGCCAAAGGAGATGCGTCGGTGGCGCCGAGTGTCGGTCTGCGGCATGACGTGACTCAAGGAAGCGCTCGGACAAAGCCGCAAATGGAATCGCTTGCAATTGAGCGATTCGGATTCTGAGGAGAAATTTGCTCTCATCTCAAAGAGTCAGGCACCCCAACTTTCCGAGGGAAAACCGGCTGACTCGGTACAATTTGTCGAGAAAGGCTCACTTCTCCCACTCGCAAGCGGGAATCGAAACTGGTTTAATGGCGCCCATTTAACGCGAGGAGCAACGTCGAGGGTGTCATCAATTCATTAGCTCTGCAGCCAGCCACGACGCGCCAACGTTGTGTTCCTTTTGAAAGATCATTCTCAATCGTTCAACCTCCCTGGGGGGGGCGGCGGTTGATCTGTTGTGTACAAGAGCCTCCTCCTGTCCCTCCGTTGTGTTCGGGCGTTCCGACGTCGGGTTTTACGTGTGCGTGCACGTTGATGCATGCCAGGGTCTCGCGCGCACTTGAGCCGTTGAATGTCTGCGTCCTGACCTGCTTCTTGCACGCCACGATGATGTGCTCCGATGCCGCGGAGGCCGCGTTGGTGCGGACCGCCAGCGCGTCTGTCTTCAGACCCGGGTAGCGGTACGAGGTAAACAGGCGACGGTACTGCTCCATGCACAGAGGGGTCCCGGCCAGCTGGCCTCGGGCGAACTCCACAGGGAGCGCCCGCCTGAGAGCGAGAGAGAGAGAGAGTAGCAAGCACTCGTCTTGAGGCCGACGCGATCATTTCCTCACAGCGTTTTGGCTGACTCACGTGTCAATGAGGGCCTTGTACTCCAACACGCCTCCGACGAGGCGTGCGGCATATCTGAAATGAGTCCGAATGAGAGCGTTTAGGGTTCTGGCCAGCGGTCATGATGCGAGCGAGGTGCACTGCCGCCTCTTTAAGGGCCGCCGGTAATCACGTTAGTGCAAATTACCGGGCTGCACAGAGAGAGCGCGCGTGTGCTGATCTGCGTCGATGCGAGTGGGCGACGCACGGGAAACACGCGGCCTTGTCAGCCAGCATCCCGCAAGCCATTCGTCTTCGCTGTGATTGCGTTCCCAAGACAGATCGGTGCGAAGGGGGGGCGTCCGCTGAGCACCGCGCCCCTCAATGAGGCCTGACTGGCGGGCTCGACGGGGAGCTTAGCCGTGTCACTCCCAATTAAACGAGCGTCTGCGGCGGCGGATGCTACCGGCCGCTCGCGGTGCTCTGGAAATATTCACTTAGCGCGTCAAAGCTGTCGAAAGCGAATGTCGCTCTGTCCACTGGCGAGCCTTTTGTCGACCAAATGGGGTTTTCCATTGCTCGGGCTTTGAAAGCCATCCCGCAAGCGTTCCCTGTGGTTGAAATCTGTCGATGCGAGTCCTTGAGACAAACAATGGCGACGGATTGCCAAGGGCATTGTCTTTTTGGAATGTTTTGAAAGTGGTTTTATGGGGCCAAAAAGTGGAGATAAAGCTGCGTGGCCTACCTCAAAGCATCCTTCTGATCTTTAAACGTCTGCTTAGGAAACACCATGGCGGGACTGGAGTTGACCGGCAGGGCCAACCTGTTGCTCAGGTACATGTCCTCCAGCCAGTAGTCATACACCTGCGGGATTAAAAAAAAAAAATTGGAAAAGATGATGAGGGGGGGATACTTGAGGGATTACGTTCAGAGTGGAAGTTAAAGTGCAGTGGAGTAAAAAGCCCATTACGGGGCATTTCTGCTGGATGTGAAAAGAGCGTGGGTGCTGCTGCCCGGCCAGAGTAGGCGCCATGATGGATATCACTGAGCTGGCTGAGTTGCGACCTGTCACCCGGAATCTCTGAAGAGAGATCGAGGCAGCAACAACAAATAAATCGTACTTACTTGTCCTTTTTCAGGCTCACGACATCTATCTCTCATTTTGGGCCACAATTAGGGAGAGCGTGTTCAACTTGTGGATGCAAAATAGCCCCTGGCTGATCTACGAAATGGAGAGCTTCGAAACGGAGGCCGGCTGCTACGGACGAACGCAAAGGTGAGCGTAAGTCTTCAGCGGATGCCGAAATACAAAATAAAACCGGTACGGTGAGAGTCCATCTCTGTCATGGGTTAATTTTTCAGATGAAATGTTTCTTGTGTTTTCAGGACCCAAAAGTCGAGCATCAAAGGGTACAAAAAGCAGCTCATTTCAGCATAACACCGGTGGCCGGTGTACCCCGAAAGCTCTGATAAGGTACACGTTTTCCCAAAGTGTGTCCATCTCACTGTTGCTGTTACCCAACATCATCCGCCTCTTAATAGTCCAACCATCTTGTTGCTATTATGGATCCTGTCAATGCGATAGCAAAACACAATATAAAAGCTCAACTAGGCCCCGTGCATCTTCTGAAGCAGTTCACAATCAATATTCATCCAAAAGTCTTGACTGCCCCCAATAGACAAAAAAAAAAAAAAAAAAACCTGAGCATTTTTAATGCAATCCGTCATTCTCATCATAATTATGATCGGAATCCGTGTGTCGAATGCTACAAAATGCGTTTGGCCATTTGACGTTGGCTCGTTGCGACCATCCAATCAGAGGGTGGGAAAATACCGACGTTCGTGGCGGGCCATCTTGGGAGGACACATTTGAAATCTGTAGAGAGCCAATGTGACGGGTTCTGAAGGCAGAACACATTGACATGGCAACACACCGAGGCTGAAATCTGATTGGACAAAAATCCTCAGATCTAAAAAGAGCAAACATGATTGATGTTGAAGATTTCATCTGTTTTAAGTACGCCCCGAGTAAGTGGCCGTCCGTCATGATGTGACTGTATCGTTAAACCAAAAAAAAAAAAAAAACCAAAAACGGGAAAAACCAAACAGAGCTCTCCATTGTGATTTCTCCATTTTGTGCCATCCCTCATTGCATACCCAATTTTCCGTCTTGTCCCTCCTCTCCAGGAGCTTCTTCTGCAGAACTTGGCCAACGCCGCCGGGCGCTCCAAACTTCTCCACGATGGCCTCGGTCTTGCGGAACTGCTCGTCTTTCACCAGATGCCGGACGCACTTGAGGTAGGTGTCCAGCGTTTGCTTCAGGGGGGGCACGGGAACCTTGGGCAAGCCCTGATCAAAATGGTACGGGAAAACACCGCCGCTTTGATGACAGTCGAACAGCTGCGCAATGTCATCGCCCTCACAGACCCTTCTTGTAGCGAGTCTTCATTACTGAGACGGATGAGGAAGAGAGGCGCGGTTTACGCCTTCATTATTAAGACGGTTAATAATTCATTCTTAATGCCTCAAGGCCGATTAGGCGATAAATTCCGACACCCTATAGGGAATACGAATGTGGTCTTTAAAAAACCCCCCAAAAAAAACGGCTAAATGCAAATGAATGATCTTTTCTGTCTGATGTTTGATCATTTGCATGCGGTTGCCGTGGGCGACCAGCTGTTAAGGCTGACCCTTGTTGAAATCCTCAAGTTAAATTGGTGCTTCCCCAACCCCCCCCAACCCCATTAACCAAGCAACCAGCATGAGAGTGCGCCAGACGACCACTGCTCAAATCATTAGGTACACCTGCACCCTCCAAAACAAGAGGTCTGCCTTTCCAAAGATGATAATGCTTAGTTTTCAAGGTATGATTTTGTTTCTTAGCAATAGTTTATTTCGCACGAGAAAGATGATTTAGAGAGAGAGAAAGAGAGAATGAAATTGAGCCCCGGAACTTATTTTATATGGGGAAAAATAAAAGCACATTTTCAATTGCCCTGCTTGTCGTTATCCGTTGCAGGCTTCGACGGCAGAACGAAGTCACTGTACAATGCAAACAAATCATTTTGGGGCCAATTAAAGTGACAGTGAGCCGTTCCCAATCAGCTCTCCACACATGCTTGTCGGGAATGACTGCATGAGACTGTGCAAGTGTACTTCTTATTTGTGGGATGAGTTGCGCTGACGTTTCTGCGGCATGCGACACGTGAAACTTAAAATGGAAAAGGAATCCAATTGTCCAATTTAAGCATACCTGCGGGCCCGCTGTGGCCGCGTCGCTCTCCGAACGAGACATCTTCCACCGTCAGGAGCGCTCGGGGCAAACGTTGAGGCCGTCGGCTGCGCGCAGCGTGCGAAGGCAAAAGAGAGTAACATGTCGAAAGATGGTGAGAGCGTGCACCTTTGGTTCATCTTCAGTCGGGCATCTAGTGCATGCAGTCATCTCTCCTCCTTGCTCTGATTAGACTTATCTTGGAAGTTTTTTTATTTTTTTGCAACGAGATGCATGTTGATGACCTAAAAAGGCAGCTTCCTTCTAGTTTCTTACGACAAATAAATGCGCTTCAAAAGGAAATCATTTGCATGCGCCATCCACTTTCTTTCCTTTAGAGCGTTGGCGGAAAACCTTCGGATCGTGGGTCACAGATGGCCCACGAGAGTGTTTAATCGGGCCCATCATGCAAATTCGATAGTCATCCAAAGAAATGTCGTTGAGGGGGTGGTGGGAACAACTTAAAAATGGTACTTTATAAAACTGAAATATGGGGGGGGGGCAGTCATTTCTCTGAACATAATCAAAAGTGACCATACCTGTTCAGGGGAGCGAGATCAGCGAGACCCCCGCATCCATGCCGCTGTATCCCATATCGAGACAAGTCCCCTGCTTGGAAGTGGAGGGAGATGAGGAGGAGAGGGCAAAAGTGGGGCGGGTGGACCCGGGCTTCTCCGCGTCCTTGTGCACGCTGGCCCTGTGAGGCTCCACGTGGAAAAAGATGCCGAAGGAAGGTGTGCCGCAGGACTCCACCTAGACCCTCTCGCCACCCTCCGTACCGGAGGCATGAAACTCCTCCCATCGAAATCTATTCGTGAGGCAGATTATCTTAGCCCCCACCATCCCAAACTCATCCCCCTCCTCGACATCCGACGGTTAAATTCTCATATAAATGCGCGGGTACGATCGCCGCACCCTTTTGCTTGTGCCATGCGATATGTGTTCATTTAAAAAAAAAAAAAGGAAGTTACATTGCACAAATGTTATCTTCTGCACGCCTCCACCTCTCATTCAAAATGCAATGTAGACGCAAAGTTTCCCCATGTGCATCTTTCATTGAGATCAGGCTAATAAAGCTTTTGGATCAAAAAATTACCCAACTATGAATCGATAAGAAACGACGCCACAGCTGGTCTCACACATCCAAACAGATTTATTAAACCCACAGTCAATAAATGAACACACAGATGTACTCGTCGTCTTCAGGAGATCTGACTCGTCTTGACAAAATGCTCCAGACTGACACACTCACACACACACAGCCACTCGAGCTTTTTTTTCTTTTTGTGCTCGTGTATTTTTTTTTTTTACCTTGTGCATCTCGTTGTATCCACATTTGTACAAATCCAGTTGTGCTGATACATCGAATTTCCCAACGACAAGGAAGAAATGAAATTTCACCAACAATGTACTAAACTCGGACCCTTTGGAATAAAAACAAAACCACATCAAAATAGATGGGCTATTTTGTGCTCGTGGACGTGTGCTGTTTATATTTGGTCCCACAATTAGCAATAGTTCCCCCCCCCCAACGAGAATCAAACAGAATGAAATTACAAAGATGATGATGAAAGAAAAAACGGTCACACGCACACAATTGTAATTCTGGTGATTGGGTGGAGTTTCTTTTTTGTTTGTTTTTTTATATTGCACATGACTTTGACTGAGACACGGGGAAGCGGGGGGGGGGGGCCTGGGGGGGGTGGTGCGGCGAAGCTCATCCCGCCTCAAGTGAACTCGGCGCCCGACGACTCGTCGGACTGCTCGCGGCGCGCGTCGAAGGCGTCGTCGTCCACCGGCAGGCAGTTGGCCGCCGCGCCGCAGCCCCCCTCGACGCGGTCGCCGGCGCCCTTTTTCTTGTCGCGCTTCTTGTTCTTGCCGGCCCGCCTCTCCTCCAGGCGGATGGCGTCGTACAGGCCCTGCGGAGGCTCCTCCAGCAGGGTGTCCCGCTCCGAGTAGGACGGCCTCATCCGGCAGACGTTGCGCAGCAGGAGCAGCGCGGGCGCGTACAGCACGTTGACCAGGCCCATGCCCAGGTTGAGCTGCACGAAGCCCCGGCTGTGCACGATCTGGCCCGCCACCACGGGGCCCATGGCGTAGGCCACCGAGTAGGAGATGTCGGCGATGGCGTACACGCTGCCGTAGACGGAGACGTGGCGCACGTCCACCAGGAAGGCGAGCGTGGGCAGCAGCGCCGTGTCCACCAGCGCGATGCCGAAGCAGATGCCGCACAGCGGGGCCACCAGCTGGCCGAAGCTCTTGCAGGCGGGCACCGTGCACGAGCTGGCGCCGATGATGACCATGCCCAGCGCGCCGTAGAACCACTGCAGGTTGGGGTGGCGCGCCGCCAGCCGCACGGTGACGTACACGCCCAGGACGTGCGGGAAGAAGGCGGGCAGCCAGGTCAGGCCCATCTGCCACTGCGTGGAGTGCATGGTGCTCTCCATCCAGTTGGCGATGGTGGGCTCCAGGAAGGCCAGCGGGATGTTGCACACCGTCAGCGCGCCGGCCACCACCGCGATGTACGGGTCGGCCATCAGCCGGTAGATGGGCGTGCCGGCCGGCATGTTCTCTCGAGTCCTGCCGGCGAAGGGCCGCAGCGCGGCGAGGAAGAGGAAGCCGTCCGCCAGGCACACGAAGGCCAGCACCAGGAAGGGCACCCGCTTGCCGGCGAACTCGTACAGGACGCCGCCGAAGGGAGGCGCCACCAGGCTGCCGAAGGAGATGAAGGCCAGCGCGATGCCCAGCGCGCGGCTGCGCTCGGCCTCCTCCGTGTACTTGTCGGCGATCATGGCCAGGCCCGACGTGTCGGCGAACGCCGAGCCCAGGCCCTGCAAGCTCCTGGCGGCGAACAGCGTGGCGTAGTTCTCGCCGAAGGCGAAGATGCACGTGGACAGGAACATGACGCTCAGCCCGATGAGCAGCGGGATGTCGTAGCCCACGCGGTCGATGAAGGTGCCGCTCAGGGGGTTGACCAGCAGCTGCAGGATGGCCTTGGACGCGAACAGGACCCCGATCTGCACGTCCAGGTTGCCGGCCCTGCCGCCGGTGCCGGCTGCCGTTGGCGCGCTCCCACTGCTCGCTCTCCAGCTCGGCCAGGTAGTCCGGGATGATGGGCACGATCACCATGTACAGCATGTTGTCCAGCAGCAGCGCCACGCACACGATCACCAGGATGACGCGCCGCTGCCGCTGCGGGTCCCGCATGGCCGTGCCCAGCTGCTTGGTGCGCGCGCCCATCTCGGACAGCTTGACGGCGGCCGACCTGGCCAGCCCGGACGATCCGCCCTCGGCGTTCATCGCGACGTGCCGCTTTCTTCGACTCTTGGGCTCAAACTGCGCGCGAGTCTCTCTCTCATCGGCGCGCGACGCCGAGCCCCCCTCGCCTGTGCGTCAAAGGGGAGGAAATTTACGCACACCCCTCCATGCTTCTCGATGCCGCTTTTTCGCCCCCCGTTCACGCGGCCGACTTGGCTGCCGACTTGGCTGCAGCTTGCTGGCGCCGCCGAGGACGCGTCGAGTCTTCCATCCTCACCTGTGGCACTTGAGCGCTCGGCTCTGACGGCGTCGCTGATGCTGCTGCTGCCTCCTCCGTGGCCATTGGTGCGCGTTAACCCGCTTTCTTCTTTTTTTTTTGGTCCCCCTCCTCACCCTTCTCCCACCCACCCCCGCTCCTCCTCTTCCTCACACCAATGTGACATCAGCCTCGGAAACCTGCGCCTAGTGGACCCGGTCACCACTTTGCCCCCTTTATGCTAATTTCCTATCCTGGCAGCGCTCACTTCAGCCAATGAGAGACGCGACGCGGGGACATCATCCCATATCGCCCCGGGAAAGGGAAAATATTGAGTACACTGTAAAGATCACGGGTTGTATTTTGGGATGGGTAATTCTTGACGTTGATAACAACAATGGAACCCAATTTCCCCAACGGCAAAACTTCTTTTGATTCGCCCGACTTGAAATGTGTGCTGCCTTTGAATTTTGAGTTGACCCAACATTTTTGTTTTTCTCTCCAGTGATTCATCACACTCTGCACTGAACGCCAACCATCTGATGATGAACGCATCTGTCTTCAGTCCGGGTAGGCCTACTCGTGTCTCCAAAAAGTTTCGATTCCACTCCGTAAGTAAAACCAAAAAGTAGACTTTGAATTGTACGAAAGTAAAAATGTGATATCTTTTTTTGTTCCATTGCGAATCATCCTGTCCTGTACTTAATAACGCGAGTGCAAAAATCGGAAGCGAGCGAGCGATCGGCCTTTTTATATCGCTGTAAAGTATGACGAGCTGAATATAAAATGTGACATTTTCAGTAAAGAGCGGGTTGAGGATCCGTTTGACTCGAACTGAAATGCCACGAAGATCTCGTCTCCCATCCAAAAGAGAATGCGGGCCCGACCTTTCCGGGCAAGTTACGTTTCCCGAACGTGACACTGGCACCACCTTGTGGCACAAAATGGCAGATGCCCATCGTAGTTGGAAAGAACTCGTTTTAAGCCAGTAGAGGGCAGCAAAGACCTGACGTGGAAATACACGCCACTGTCCTCCAATTGTTCCATGATTTTTGCAAGCAAGACAAGGCGATGTTCCAAATGTTTATATTGATGGATTTTTAATTTGAGACGAAAGCAACAATAAACATGAATGCACAGCAGCACATTTGATGGACCGTATTGTACAAAACATTCGATACGTACATAGTGGTGGAATGTGTTCAACTGACGAGTTCATACAAAGCAACGGGAGCTTTGGGAGCGTCCAAGGGACCAGGCAGAATAGAATCAAATCTGTTTGAAAGTGCTCTATAAATACAGTTGACTTGACTTGACAAATGGAACAGAATGGAATGGAATGACGAGAGGCCCAGCACCCGTTCCATCAGCTGATGTGACATTAAAAGGATTTGCGGGGGAAGGTTTGAACCAATATTGCAGGGGCCGCGACCCGCTGACGCATGACCAACGTCGAATCCCTTTGTCCCCTCAGCCGTTTTGCAAAGGCTTTCAAGAAAAGTCCCCACGGTGACTCCGGGAGCAGCAGAGTTGCGTAATCTCTCTGCTCAACCGATCCAACCTGCAGACGCTGACGTCATTTGACCTTTGACACCTTTTGGTTCCCTGTAGCATGACGCTCAGAGACTTCGGTGAGACGTAATTACAGTATTGTGTCTGGTTTTGCGATTATTCGTGTAGTCTTGTGTTGTACCGTCATCCGTCCGCCATCTTGCGCATACGTCCGCGTACTCGACAGGTTCGTGTTTGCAGCCGGGCTATATCTGTCCATGACAAGGTGTCCTCCTTTGATTCCTCGTTGCGTTCTTAAGCGCTGCTTCTAACCCGGGCTCGGGACCGAATTGGATCACGAGTTCAGCCGCTCGCTTTGTGAAAGTGTTCCAAGAATGCCACACGCTAATCTCACCGCGCGCCGGGCCAACTCCCTACGCGGATTATTTTAGCGCTAATGTAATATTTGCAAGCAGTTTTGCGGGCTTTTTGGAGCATTCCTAATTGAAACGTTTTGCTTTGCACAATCACTCTCGAAGGCTGCTTTTGATTTGGATTTGAAGGCCACTTAATTAGCTACACGAGACAGCCACGCCATTTTGCATGCACGCCGGCACAGATGGATAAGCAGAGACTTTTGATCTGGCGCGGCACCTCACGTCACGTCCCACATTGGGAATCACAGAGGCACACAATCGAATTAGATTCAAAAATCGGAGTGATTTTGTTCTCATTTCAGACCAAAAGGTTCCTGAAGCGGCATCCTCTCCACTGGCGCCGTTGCTTTCTGTCTCGCTGGCTAGTGTGACGACCGGCTGGCTGGTGGCTTGTTTCTGGACCTGCTTCGGTAAGCTGATCAGCCAGGCGCATTCAGGGACCTCTCACTCGTGAAAGCAAAACAAAAAAAGCAAGAAAACCAAACAGGGACCGTTCGGTTGTTGGTAGCAGTCGTTTAACTTGCAATGAATCACACGATTTCATGTACAGAATTTATTTATGGATTAACACTACCATTTAAAATGAGCAATTAACACCCCCCCCCCCAAAAAAAAAGGTTAACTTTTCCGCCTATTTCGCCTTGGCCTTCTTGGGATCCGGCTCGGCTATCTTCTGCCCGGTGAGGAAGTACCACACGCCTCCGCGGTAGAACTCGTTGCCGAAGGAGTAGAGCAGCGCGTTGAAGATGGGGTTGGTCTTGGCCACCACCGGAAGCACCTCGAGAGGAAGAAAGCGCAACCCGCGTGCGTTTTATCAGCGCCGCCGCAATGTCCAGCCGTCACCTTTGAGGATTCAATTGGCTCACCATTCGCAGCTTTGGGGATATAACCTTGACGTTTTGGAAGCAGGCGTAGATGCACATGAGGACGTAAGGACCCCAGCACATGAGCATCACCCTCAAAGGCAAACTGGTGTTGAACTGAAAAGCAAAAAGTCCAAATTGGAATTGACGGTCCGTCGCGCAATTTCAAAGTGCGTGCTGTCGCTTTCAATGGGTTTCGAGGCGTGCTTACCCGGTGGTGATGGACTTTCTTGAAGTATTTGTTGATGGCGCTGTAGCACGACAGCATGGTGAGCGCCGGGAAGGTCAAGTAGAGCAGCACCAGGGTGAGCATGAAGGTGACAAAGTCCCTACCGAGAGAAGATCATCGCCTCTTCCTCATGCTCTCTCTCTCTCTCTCACTGTTCCATTTTGCTAAGTGCGTCTCTCCTACCTGTCACCCCTGGTGTAGTCCAGCGTGCAGCAGGTCCTCATGGGCTCAAAGTCGTACACGCCCCAGCCCATGAGCGGGACGGCAGCCCAGAAGATGGACAGGACCCAGATGATGGCGCTCATCACGATGGACGTGCTCCAGAAGAGCTTTTGTCCTGCGTGGTGACGAAGCGGGACAAAAAATGGCCGTCTTTGCCAAGGTAACTACAAAAGCATGTCTGAATATGGTTTGCATTTTTTTCCTCATGCCACTGCATGAGTGAGATTGCCGTTACGAGTGGTAGTTGAAACTCACTGGTGCAGTATTGGTGATATCGGTCCCAAGCGATGGCCGCCATGAAGCTGATGGACGCCAGGACGGCGATCATGCCCTGGAAGCCGTGGTAGGCGCATCCGTTCTGGCCAAAAGGCCAATGTCTACAAGCGGGGAGGGCGGACAAAGACGCACGCATTCAAACATATCAGAAAGGTCGGGGGGGGGGGTAAGGAAATGGACATAACTTTATTTATATATTTTCTCCGCCAATCTTCTTACAGAATTTTAGATTGATTGATATTCCTGAGTGCAGACTTCAAGTAGCATTGGAACACTTCATTTTATCCGCTGAAGTGATGGGATCACATTGTTTTGTTTTTCTGGCATCGGGATCTTTCACACAACTTGCTTTCAACGTCATATAAGAAAGCCTAAAATGACCCTGTTCTGGTTTAAGTGGCATTTAATCATAGTCCAGGTTGTTGTCGGAAATGTCTTCATGGACATGATTGGAAAGCACCTTCAAATTATATGTTGTAATCGTTAAAAAAATGCGTCCTACTGTATCATTGTTTTTTCATGTTAAGAGATTTTGAAAGTGCTTTGCTGCAGGCTGTCAAAGCGCTTTATGGATACATCCAAGTTGAACAAATGCAGTACATCCCCTGCAGTGTGTCTTTTTTTTTAGTTTACAACATGTAGAAGATTTTGACTTTATTTTTGAGTTCAAAACATTTTAATTGGATGAGTTTGTTTCTTTCCCCATTTTAAAGCGCAGAGTTATGCAAAATATGACAGTGGCCGAAAGAAAACAAAGTCCCAATGTCTCGGTTGACTCCCGCTCACGGCTACTTCCTGATTCTCCCAATCACGTGATTAAAGGTCAAGTTTGCCGCCCATCCCGCGGGAACCCCGAAAAAAATGGCAGTCTCGAAGGTGGAACTAGCTAACTAGATTTGTTGTTGTTGTAGTTGTAGAGGCTTGTCCGCCGAACTAGTCTAGTTAAGAAATATCCCTTGTACAAATTAAGACCAAACGGTTCGATCAGGTGTTGGTGTTGGGGGTTGCCGGACCGGATGTAGCTGGCGTAGGCTGCCGTGAGTCCGTTGACGTTGAGGCTCAGGTCGGCCAGGGCCAAGTTGAAGACCAGGGAGTTGCTGGGGGTCCTCAGCTCCCGGACGCGCAGGAAGGAGACCACGGTGACGGCGTTGAGGAGGAACCCGAGGACGCCTGTCGACGGACCACGGGTAAGACCGACCGACCGACCGACGGGACCAACCGAGTTCCTCGTTTCGACTTACCGCCGACAAAAAGCGCCGAGCCGAACAAGAACATGTCCAAGTCGGTGAAGCCCTCAGGTAAGGTGTACACCGCCATGTTGTTCCTGTGGACTTTTCCCCTCGAAAACTTTTTTTTTTCCACCCAAACTTCGCCGAGGCGAAGTCAATACAACCTTTCTGGCTCTGTCCTCCCCCCTCAAAAGTGAAGCTTTGTGTTGCTCTCTTGTCACATGAAGGGGAGGGTGTAAAAAGAGAACAATGAGCTTAAGATTTGTTACTCGGTGCTGCTGCAATCCCCCCAAGAATGTCCGAACAAGAACGCTTTGCTCTTAGCCGGAAATGTGGGGGTCTTCATCTCTCATGACTTGCATGAAGTTCTAGAATCGACGGTGTCATCTTGTCATGAATAATTAATTGTATCGTCTCTGCAAAGTGATTGAAGTTCCATCTTTCAGTTCTTCCATCCATCATCCGATCCTCTCCCTTCTTCAGGGTGGGCTTGTGCCTTTCCTTGCTGACTTTGGGGGGGTACATCCACGAACTGCTCCCTTGTCAGTCAGGCTCGACGATATCATCGGTCCATTTTCCGTCCCACTTGTTCTCAATATTTTACCCATGGAGTGATATATTTATAAGATGTCAATAAAAAAAACGCTGCCATAACACCGCCAAACCCCGGTGCGCCCCCAACCATGGAGTTGGTGCTGCTTTTCTCCAGGCTTCTTCCCCAGTCTTTAAAAAAAAAAACATGCATGGAAGGTGAGCTAAAGAGCCAAACTTACCCATCGGTATGAGTGTTTGTCAATACTGGGTGGCATCCGGTACAGGATTTATCCCGCTTCTCTCACAAAGTCAGCTGGGAAAGGATCCAACTCCCCCGTGGCCCAAATGAGGACACGAAAATGGACGGCTGTGATGGGAAGGTGGACCCTTTGCTCTCTCGGGAGCCTATTTTGAAATTGTGTGGCGAGAGGCTGATTACATGAATGTGTTGACAGATTAGCACCAACTCATCAACAAATGAATTAATTCCATTTCCCGGCAGATGGCTTGTGTGTTGGGGGCGGGGGGCACCTTTTGTTGAAACCTTTCAACAAAAGGTTTCCTCCGACCTCTGTCGGCAATAATCCAATTCAAATGGTTTGAATTTTGTGACGGCACCTGTTGAAGGTTCTCCGGCGGGCCTCGTTTGCGCGTCGACGTCGGGAAGAAAATGAGAGTGACAAGTGTGCAGCCTATCAGCATCCAGGATCGCCCCGGTGGAATCGTGTGAATGGAAATAACCTCAAAGTAAACTCCTCCTCCCCCCGCTCCTTTAATCCCAGCGCATCCTTTTGAGCCGAGGATTGACAGCAGGCGGAGCAGAATGGAGCCGATGGGCCGCCACGCATCCCGCGTCCGCTTAAACCGCAACTCTTTTTCGGACTCGTGTTCCGCAGCGAAGTAGCGCGAAGCATTTCGGAGCCTCGCGGGAAGCAAAATGAGTCGACGTTTGCCTTGCGCTTTCTGCGTGGCTTTGGTGGTTTTCCCCCTCATGACCGCTTCGTGCCCTGCACAGTGCAGCTGCTTCTTCCACAAACTGAGCGACGGTTCCAAAGCCAGGTAAAGATGAGTCTTGATACTTTGCTCTATTTCCTGATTCACTTGTTGGTATCGCGCGTGTGCACAAAAAAGAAACGGCAAGCCATTGGTGCTTTCATCAATTCAGAAGTGGAGGATTAACTTGCAGTTGCTCTTTAATCTGCTTTTCTTGTTTCCGGGACAATAGGCCGCTATTTTGGCAGAACCGTTGATTTCAAATAAAAGCTATTTTTAAGCTCTTCCATGATGACAGGTTGTAAACCGTGATGCATTTTCTAGAAAGACTGCTGTGTAGCTCATTGCTAATTGCATATTTAATTTTTGCACATGCGATATGGTTCTCTCCCTCCACAAAATGTGCGGAAGGTTGTTCCAGTGCGAGCAAATTGCACTCAACTTGAGCTGAATCCAAACCTATTTCTAGCAGTTGGCTACGTGCTCATCAGGAGTCCAACAGTTGCACTCTTTCGTCCCGCAGAAGCGTCCTGTGCAATGATCCCAAGATCAGCGTCATTCCGACAAATTTCCCCCCGGACACCTCCAAGATACGCATCGAGAAGACGGCCGTCACGAGGATCGCGAGCGGCAACTTTGGCTACCTGGGCAGCATGGAGTTTCTGTGGATGTCCTTCAATGCCCTGAGCTCTCTCAGCGCCGAGAGTTTCCGGGGTCTCACAAACCTGAACGAGCTGAGACTGGACGGGAACGCCCTCACCTGGTTCCCGTGGGAGTCTCTGAGCTCCATGCCCAATCTGAGGCTGCTCGACCTGCACAACAACAAGATCTCCAGCGTGCCCGCCGAGGCCCTCGCGTACGTCAAAAACATCACCTATCTGGATTTATCCAGCAACACTCTCACCACCGTCCCTGCGAACGTCCTCTCGCTTTGGCTAAGCGTGAAACCGCCTCAGCATGCCGATTCCTCCAAATTTATTCTTGGTGAGTTTCTCGTTTCTTCAGTTCTCCGTCGCCCTATTTGTCTTTCACCACCCCAAGGGTGGATTCATCTCATTTTAGTAGTTGTGTGCGTGCGTGCGATGAAAGTAAGCTCACATGCGACATGGTCTCTGGTTTTCAGGTCTCCATGACAACCCCTGGTTGTGCGACTGCCGGCTTTATGATTTGGTCCAGTTCCAGAAATCGCCGAGGTCATCGGTCGCTCTGATCGACCCCAGGCTGCGGTGTGCGGACCCGGAGAGTCTGTCCGGGGTTTTCTTCACGGAAGCGGAGGTGCAGAGGTGCCAGGGCCCCCGCGTGCACACGGCCGTTGCGCGCGTCCGCAGCTCGCTGGGCAACAACGTCCTGCTTCGTTGCGGCACCGCCGGCGTTCCCATCCCCGAGCTGTCTTGGAACCGTGCCGACGGCAAGAAAATCAACGGCACCAGTGAGTTCCCCTGAACCAAATACAGAGACGCTAAGATTAGAACGGCATCTATTTCCGCGCCAGTGTCGGCGGGATTAAAGGTCGTCTCTTTGTGCCAATCTGCTTAACCCGACCAACCTTTTCCTCTATTTTCAGTTCAGCAGGAGATCTCACAGGAAGGCATCATTTGGTCCATTTTGAGCGTGCCCGCAGTCTCCTACAGGGATTCGGGAAAGTACGCGTGCAAGGCCACCAACTTTGTGGGCAGCGCGGACGCCGTCATCTCCTTGGTGATCACGGACGGCTTTCGCGCCGAAGAGGCCGGCGGCGCACTCGCCAAGAGGCCCCGAGGGAAGAAGCCCGCAAGTGTCGGGAGGGCCGCGTATCAAGAAAAGCTGGTCGCCAGATACGTGCCTCCGCCGACCGCCTCGGCGGGCAAGCCCCTCATCGAAGCCCTCGGTGGCAAAGGTGTCACCGGGAAGTACGAGGTGGAGAGCTACAGCGTCTCCTCCGGCTCGCGAGGACGAGGACGGGGATCGGCCCTTCGAAAGCCGGAGCGGGTCGCTTCGGGCAACGTGGCGGGCAACGCCTCGTCCTTGCAGCAGGCCCCCGAGAAAAGGATCGTGCGTTCGGTGAAGGTGATTGGCGACACCGACCACACGGTGTCGTTGAACTGGCGAGCCCCGACGGCCACGAACGTCACGGAGTTCAGCGTTCTCTACGCCGTCTTTGGCGAGCGCGACATGCGGCGGATCAACGTGGGAGCGGGCAAAAATCGCATCACCATCGACGGCCTGGTGCCAAAAACAAAGTACATCGCTTGCGTTTGCGTCAAGGGCCTGATCCCGAAAAAGGAGCAGTGCGTCATCTTCTCGACCGACGAGGCGGCCAGCGCCAGCGGCACCCAGAAACTCATCAACGTGGTGGTCATCACGGTCGCCTGCGTCATCGCCGTGCCCCTCACTCTGATTGTGTGCTGTGGCGCCATTAAGAAGCGCTGCCAAAAGCTCCTCGGACGGCCCTCCAAGGAAATGCAAGACTCCTACGTCACCTTTGAGACTCTGGGCCCCGGGGCCAAAACCAAAGGCATGGAAGGCGAGTACCTTACGCGCTTGAACCCCGACGAGTCCAACAGGCTGCTCTCTGCGAGATCCAGCGTCGATTCCGAGGCCATCGCAAGGACTGAGGGGCCACCCAACGAGTATTTCTGTTAGAACCCGACCGACATTGGCCTCCACTTCCTGCAGATGCACTTTGAGACTGGAGTCGTCAATCCGGATGCCTCAATTGCCGCCGGATGACATCACCGAACCACCTTGTGGAAGGAATCCCAAGTCTTGCGTATGAAAGGAAAAATGGGGAAATTCTACACCGTGAGCATGTGTTGTTGACGTTTATACAAAAATGTGTTTTGGGACCTCACAGTTCATCTTTTCAACCTCAACCACATTTTGTTATCCAGCGCAACCTCTGTGGACATGAATCGATGACATTTAGAAAGACCGACGGCAGCTTGTTGCAAGCTGTCTTCGGTTCCGTGGACTTTCCTCTTGGGACACGCCCAAACCCCAAATTCTGGACTTGAAATACAATCATTTCGATGTCCTGCCAGAACGTTCCCTGAAACACTTTGCTCTGCTTACCTACTTGGATTTATCCTTCAACCGTCTCGGCGTCAAGTCCAAAGATGTGGTTTGCGAATCGGCCCCGTGAGCAGTGGGCAAAGGACGGCTCAGCCTCCAATGTGCTTTTAGCGCTACACGACAACTCCTGGCTGTGCGACTGCCGCCTCAAAGGCTTCGTGGAGTCCATCCGAGCCGTCGGCCCCCCCCATCGTTCTCATGAACTCTTATTTGATGTGTTCGGGCCCTCCCTTTAAAGTGGGTCATTTTTTTCGACAAGATCCAGTTGAAAACATGCACACAGCCTGTGGCCTCCGCCCCGGAAACCAACGTCGGCATTCCTCCCGGTGCAAATGCAACGCTCTTATGCTTAGTACAGGCCAGGCCAGGCCCAACCATTGAGTGGATGTGCAGTCGGAGGATTATAAGAGGATTTCCTGGTAAGATTTTCTTTGATACATATATACACACCGTTGTCAATCTACTGTCGGAGCACTCAAACCACATTTCTAGCTAGTGGTGTAGTTCACTTTGACGTCACAAGCGTCTGGTTTGTATTTCCAGTGGGTGATGGGTAGGCAGGAAGCTACTGTACGTCAGCCGCAGAACACCAAACAGTGGGCAGCAGGATCATGCAAGAGCAGTTTGAAGCAGCGTCACCGATCAAAATGACGTGTGCTCTGTAAAGTTTGAAGCTTGTTGTTACATTTCACCCATCGGTAGCTGTGGGGAAAATCCGAGCTGAAATGCACGTGCCAAAACCGGAATTCAAGCAAACGCTCGTCCACCGTGCCGCACTGTCAAATGCCTTGAACAAGATGCGTGATGGTTTTGCATTTTCTCCGCACAGCTCCAGTGACTGCCATCGACGAGGAGACTGTCAACTCCACTCTGGTGCTGCATCTCGCCAACGGAGGACTCTACACCTGCTTGGCCAATAATTTCGAATCCCAGTCAATGTCAGCGCTTTGAGGAGCTCCTTTCCCCGGACAAGAAGCCCTCCGTTGACGTCCGCATCGTCAAGCAGAATTTATGGAGTCACCCTGGAGTGGCGCGCCGCCACCGACCACCCGTCACAAACCTGGTTCACCGTCCACTTTGGCAAGTATGACTCAGCCAAAAAGGAGACCGTCTCCGTCGGACCGGGCATCAACAGCTCCTCGTGACCAAATACGAGGTGTGTGTGTGTGTGAGAGAGACCCTTTATGTTGAGAGGGAAGAAATTTCATCTGTGCTGTCTATAATACAGCACATGTGACAATAGAGTTGTATTCAAATTCAATTCTTCCTTATTGTAAGAAGGGTTTGTATTTACTTTTCAATGTACAGAATGATTGTCATTCCATTTTTTTTTCATTTTGATACAGAATGTTTAGCACTGGATTAGGATTTTTTTTTTCCTCTGAACAATGTTCAGTGTGTATCGTTCATGGATTAAAATGAGAAAGCCACACAAGTGTTGAGGGGTTTTTTTTTTTTTGCACAATCACTTAGAGGATTTGTTACATAAGCGCTATATTCCCGTGCATTTTATCCATACACTGCTAAGCAGATTAGAGTGATTTTCTCTCTCAACCCTCAGCGGGACATGATATTTCCATTTAATGACAAGTGCCATTGCCCACGTTCTGCGCATTGATTTCCAAGGCAAATCCTTTTAAACACATACTCTCCCTGTGTTTTTTTTTTCTTTCTTTTTAATATTGTCATGTTACCAGAAGGTCAAAACCCCGCCACAGTTTGTCGCTTCGAATCAACCGTCCGATGAACGGAGCTCGGGGCAAACCGTGACGGCATTTGGATTTGACACCTCTGAATTTGACCAACGCTTTCAAATTTGATCGACAAAGCTTTTGCCCACAAATCCATATTTGAATGCTGTTCATTGACTGCCATCAATCTGTTCTGTTCTGTCTGTGCTGTGTGCATATTTGAACGACGTGTGACCAGTTCAGCCTCCTCTCCGCGCGAATTAAAGCACTAATTAGTAGCCCGTGCTAACATCCTGAACGAGCGCAATGTTGATGCCATCACTGCAGTGCTGATGCTAACTGATTGCATCAATGGAAAGAAAAATCGATATTTCTTTGCCTCGCTCCGATTGAATGAGTCCTTTGTCATAAACCTGTTGTGTCACAGATGACGTTTAAGGCTTCGCATTAATCTAATAATCCGATCGACTGCAGCCTCTGCGCGCGCGCGCGCACACACACACACACACACACACACACAAAAGTACCAGAGGCCTTATTCTGTTGAAATATTTATTCAAAATCAATCAAATACAAAGACGGTACAAATATGTAACATGCAAAGACCAGGCGGTGTCTTTTATCGTTTCTGCCATTTATCCCCATGTATTTCACAAAGTCAAGCAAATACATTCCACTACGATAATCACGTGACCTCTAAATTTCCTGGATTTGAAGGCATTGATGAGAAACACGGGAATGCGCATAAAGCTTCGATATTTTGATGTTGATTGAATTGCTGTTGAGTACCTCCACAAAGAAACGTACGTGCGGTTGAAATCCCAACGTGCCCAGCGTATATGTCCGTTTGACGCCGGAGTTACAAGCGTTCTAGTTGATACATCCCGACACTCGGAACACTGTTTGATACACACATGGAGGAAAAAAAACCCCAACATCTTCTAAAAGCATGTTTTTTCATACAGCTACACCAAAGCAACTTTGCGAGCGAGCTTCTTCGTGGCACATGGTTAATGGTACAAAAAGAGCAAGCTTTGGGCCTGTTCTCGTGAGAACTCAACTTAGGTTAAATCAAGGCTCTGACATGCTCATGTAAACTTCTAAGTTCAGTGCGCGCAATAAAACAAGTCGTCAAAAAAGGAAACGGCTGCGCCAAAGGAAATATTTGGGTCAGAAACTGTGCTAGCTTTTAAGCAGTGAGCAACATTAGCACTTCATCACAAGCTGATTTTTACATTTTTGTTTTTTTTTTTTTTGTGTGTTTTTTTTACAGTGTTATTCATTATTGGGTCAGTCCTCGTTATTACCGGATTTGCTCATATGGGGGCATTTTTTTGATTTATTTATTTTTTTTACTCCAGAGCAGCGTAGGAGAGCCGAGGCGTTTCTTTCCAGACGCCCAAATCTCCGTGGTTAAGATGATGGGATCCTCCTCAAGATGGCGGTGTGGTAATGCTCTTCTGCTCTTTGTCGCTTTCAGTTATCCGCCCTTCACTGGCGCATTCTTTATTTTAGATTTTTCTGAGGAGCTTTTGCTTTGACACTAAATATTTCAAAACATTGATCTGTACTTTCAGGGCCCTGTCAAAATAGGCTTTTGGCTGGCTTTGACCTCCAGGGATGATGAGGTCAAGTTAAAAAAGATGCAAATGGCGAGCGGTAAAATTCTTTGTCTTTCTGTTGTTCTTACCGGCTAATTCAACTTTGGACTGATTTGATTTTTCACGCCTGGTCATCTAAACGAATCAATTTTTTTCCTTTTGTAATGACGTTGATTTCAGTCAAATTATTTTTTTTTTTTTGACCCCAGTGAATGAATGAATGGGGAGTCTGTTTTTCAACACAAGTCTGTGTACTTCTACTCGGTATGAGTACTTTTGCCACGTCCGCCTAATAGTAACCTTGGTTGTTTTCTCTAATTTTCTGCTCCAGCCTCATTTTCAACTCGGAAACCAGCGCCGAGCTCACGTTGCCCTCTTTGCGACCGCCCCGCTTGCCTTTCCTGGAGCCTTTGGAGGCCAAGACTCCCGATATGGTGGGGACAGCGCGGGACCTCTCGGTGGCGGTCGGGGCCGGCGGCGGCAGACACGGGGCGCAGGGCGGCGGCGGCGGCGGCTGCGGCCGCCTCGTTCTCGGGGTGCCGCTCTCTTGCTCGGGGCTCCCCTCCGGATCCTGCGCGAGGAACTTCTCGGAGGGCTTGCCGAATTTGAAGGCGAGCACGTTGAAGGTCCGAGGCTGCCGGCGCCCGGGTGGCCTCTTGATGATGCGGCGCGCAGGTGTCACCCTGTTTTGGGACTTGGCGTTGCGCATGTAGATGGCCGTGGAGATGAGAACGGTCGCTCCTACCGACAAGCTAATAATGAAGGTAAGCATGCCTAACGCTTTCATGGGGTTGTCCCGACTCCTCATTAAAAAGGCCGCCATAGGCCCCTTGAGAGGAGTCTGCAAAAGAGCACACACAATGGGAAGCATGCGAGCGTCATTCCCAGCGTGCGATAGATTGATCGGCGAAGCGCCGGCAGGGGACGGCCCAAACGACAGCACCGCTGGGGTCAAGCATACAGCCGAAAGGCCAAAAGCGGGCTTATTTGTGCGATGACGCGACCCGATTTACCGCTTCGACACCTTCGCATCAAATTTGGCGCTCACGTATGGCTCCTCAACTCCAAAAGAGTTTGACAGCCCTGCTCCGCACGCAATCGTTTGGGGGCGCGTCCGAGCTTGGCGTGGAGCTGATCAGGGAAGACACGTCACGTGCCAATCAGAGTCCAGGAGCGCGTCTCATGTTTGACGTGTGTCGGGCCAAAGGGAAAAGGTTCCGTCGCGCAGAGTTTGGCGGCAGATTTGTTCTGTGGATGCGATTCGCACCGGTCCTTCTTCCGAACTTCTGTGAACCGCGTGGAGTCACTCGGTACCAAATTCACCAACGAATGCGCCCCAACAAATTCTGCCGCGGTACCGCGAGTCGTCACGCGAGCTAGCTAGCTATTCTGTTTCGGTCCCTTTTGAGGAGAAGTGCTCTCGAAGATCGGGGAAAAGACTTTGTTCACCCTTGGGAACGTGAACGAGTCCTCCTCGCTCCTTTTTCGCGAAGCCAAGCAAGAAACAAAACACAACGTGACACGGAGGCGTCCCTTCCCTCACTTGGGTCTGCGGACCACTTTGACATAGTTACTGTCCGGGTTGATTCTGGACTTTTTCACTGCGTTACAGTACAGCGTTGTGGAGATGCAGACAGTGAGCAAAAGGAGGGCAACGACAAGGCTGAAACAAATTCCAAAAACGGTCAGCGGACGCTCGCTCAGGCCCAGGAAATAGGAAACAATACGTCCCTTGACCTGGAAAGCACGATGCACAACACACAAGACCACAAACAGACAATCGTCAACATGCCGAGCGATGCGATGAAAACACAGCTCCACGGACGCAGTTGCGTGCAAATCAAGCCAAACGTGAATCCCCCGACGGTGAACCCCCGCCAGTTTGCCATTTGCCCAATTTTTCGGAGGAAGCGGCACAAGCAGTCCCTCGAAACGAAATTGAGCAACTCGACGCTCGGGATGGAATTGGTCCCGCTTTAAACACGACGGTTGCGCTGGGAAATGACAGTCGGTGCTTCTGATAGGAGTTTGCCTACGATTGGTCCTTTTGCCTCGGCAAAAGAGTGAGGGGGGGTTCACCGCGCGTCTGTCTTTGTGTTGGAATGAGCCGCAGTGTATCAAGGCAGCAATTTGTCTACAGCGCAGGTGAGCGCCAGCGACCCGGGCTGGGACGGCCTTACCGCCTCGGTGATGTCGACGTTGACCACGGCGGTTGCGCTGAAGGACGGAGAGCCGCGGTCTCGCGCCTGCACCACCAGTGACCACTTGCAGTCCTTCTGCAGCGTGATGTTGCGCACGATCTCCATCGACTTGATGTACGGCTTCAGCTGGATCTCGCCCGTGCGGGCGTCCATCTCAAAGGCGTCGTCGGGATCCGCCGACATGATGCAGTACTCCACCACGTTGTTGGGAGACTCGGCGTCCTCGTCCACCGCCTGCGAGGTAAGTGGCTTCAGGCGCGGCGCTAACTTGTCACGCGACAAAGCTTTTGTCATCTTGGTGAAGAACCGGCCCCGCGGCGCTTTCTAGTTTCTGAAAAGTGACGTGCTACCACTGAACAGAACTGGAAACCATGAAAAAAAAAAGTCACCCGTAATTTTCGCTCGCAACATCGGCCGCGCAATGAAGGAAGCGTAACAAAATTCATCAAGCGAGGGCTCGCTCGCTTCCTTTTTGCCCCAGCATGACCAAATAGCCGTAAGCCGCGTTTCTTTGTACGTCCCGTACCTCGACTTTGATCGGCGTTCCGATGACCATCGTCTTCTCCAGCAGCGGGTCATCGAATTCAGGCGAGTGGTCGTTCACGTCCAGCACGGTGACAAAGACCTCGGCCAGGCTGTACTTGCCCTCCGAGTCCTGCGCCTTGACGTAAAAGTTAAACTTGGAGCGGACTTCGGCGTCCAGCGACGTCCACGGCTGCGTGGAAATGAGGCCCGTCGACGGCTGGATGGAAAACCTGCGGAATCGGGACCACTTTTTCATCCGCTCGGAATTGGGATTTTGTCCGCAGTTGCTGAAAAATGCACTTGATAAAAATATGACGACACCAAGAAGAACAATATGGCCGAAATACTTCCCCGCGGTGTATTTGTGTCAACACCGCGCTCGCTGCCGTTTTATTCGCAGCGAGAACTCACAAGTTACTCGCAGGCTGCCAACTTTCACACAATTAACTCCGGCGGCCGCCTGCGGAGGCGCATAAATTTGCACTTTCCCTTGGCCGCGCGCGCCTTCTCACCTCGCCTCGCCGCGACGTCTCGGGCTGCAGCTGTCACCCTCCATGTTAATTGGCTCTTCCGACGCGAGATGGGCCCCCGCCAACTATTTTTAACCCTCCAATCCAATTAGGAGATAAGCCGCAATGATAATAAGCCGCCATCTTAAGGGCGAGGCTGTTTGTGGAGCGCGGTGGCCGATTTCTGCCGTCTTCTTTACTCGGCACCTCCGCTTGCGGATCTGGACGCGTGCGACTGCAGGAGGTTTACTCACAGATCTGATCCCGGTCCATAAATGCTGTATTTGACTTCGCCCCAGGGCCCCGAATCAGGATCGTTGGCCTGGCGGAGGAAGCGGGACAGACTGGCGGTCAGACGCCACAGAGGCTGTTGCGGATGCGTTTCAAGTTTGCGACGTGTGCTTTGCTCAGACCGGCCAATGAGGGGCCATTGAGAGCCAGCCGGAGCGATCCACGCGAGGACCGATTTGAAGTTGCGAATATAGTCAAAGTCATGACGCGGATTCTGCAAGCCGCAGGCAGATTGGACCGACGCGACGACACGCCGAAGCGGACAAAAACGAAATGAATCGAACATGCACATCCCGCGGCCACGCAACGTGAATCAAATCCACCCTTGGGAAGAGATTCGTCGGGTTTTCAGGAACGCGTTGTCGAATTTAGGTGCTGAATTGAAAGTATTGCTCAGCAACAGCGTTTGGGTCGGCGGACTCACCGCAACTGTAAAAACGCTGGTGCCCCCGGGCGAGTTCTCGGCAACCCTGGCGATGTAGTAGTCCGACGTGAATTTGGGAGTGTTGTCGTTGGTGTCCAGGAGGTTGATCACAATGTCCGCCGTCGCACTGAAGCGCTCGGGAGTGTCGAGCTCCACCGCCAACAGCTGTAATCAGAATGGCTCCTTTTATTTCAGGACAACTGTGACGTCATGACCAAAACACGTAGACAGAAAAAAAAAAAAAAAAAAGTCGCCATCACATCATCCTTTCGGTCCCGACCTTAAACGAGAGCGTGGGTCCCTTTTCGTAGTCGATGCCAGATGTGTCCTCCACGATGATGGTCACCTGGGCCTCGTTCAGGACCGTCTGAGGGACCACTCGGAGAACTCGGCTGGGCCCCACCAGCCTCAGTTTGAACTTGGCGTTAGCTCCCTTGGAAATAAGATAATCCTTTATTTGTCCCACACTGGGGAAATTTACATTATTACAATTTTACATTTTATATTTATATTTATATTAAAAATTTACATACAAAAATAGCAAGCATCGTGAATTCGGGGCCATTTTAAAAAAGATGTCTACTTTTGGAAGGGTGTTTATGATCTACATCTACGCTGTGTCTGTCAGCCTCTCTGTCCATCTATCTGCTAAAAAAAAAAAAAAAAAGCTAGAAAGCGGAGCAATACACAACTCTGAGGGCTATATCGGCGCCAACGTACTTGATCAGAATCGTTGACTGTGATCTTGAATCCCCGCAGGATCTCGCCGGAGGGAGGATGCTCGGACATGGTGACCTCGAACTTGCTCTGCGGCCCGTTCTCGCCGTAGAAGGTGGGCGGGTGGTTGTTGAGATCCACCACTCGTACCGTCACCACGGCCGTGTCGTGGTCCCGCAGCAGCCCGTCGGCTCCCACCTCAGATGCCTGGTTGGCAACGTGACACGGGTACGCGCAGACGTAAGAACCAAATCCACCGTCCATCCCTCCTCACAAGCGCTCGTCCTCCTTGACTTGGCGGCTGAGCTGCAGGCGGGCTCCACCTTTGACTGGTCACCAATCGATGGGCCGTATCCAGACAAACACTGGACTGGTGACCGGTCAATATCGGCGCACGCCGAGCTGCCAAGCAAGGATACCCGAAGGCAAAAAGCGCTACCTTGACTTGAATTTCGTAGAGTTCGTTTTTCAGCAGGGAGGGCTGCGTTGTCAAGGTGACGCACCCGCTAGTGCCGTTGATGTCAAAGACGCCGTCGCTCCCTGCAAGAGAAAGTCTGCGTCATTGTGGCCGGACATCCGCGTGATCCGGCGCCCTTCGATTGCCCTTACCACCAATGATGGAATAATAGATGGGGTTGGGATTGCCTTGATCGCCGTCTCTGGCGTACACGGTGAGAATCTCTGAGCCCTAGATGACAAACGTTGGATCAAAGTGGCGCCCCGCGCTTTTACGGGACGGAGTGGACAACTTACAGGAACGGAGACCTCGTAGATGTAACCAAAGTAAGGCCTTCCCACGAAAGACGGGGGCGTGTCTTGGGCATCGAGGACGTGAACCGTCACGGTGGCTGTGGAGGTCAAAAGCTGATGTTTGCCCTTGTATTTCCCTCCTCCATCCTGAGCGAGACAGCCGCGTGTGAGAGAAGGACACGTTCGAGTTCTATCGATCATTTCGAGTTCTCCGGTTGACCTCTCGGGTGTGTCTTTTGGAGAAAGAGGAAGATCACAGCCCAGATTCTAACCCCAAACCTAAAAACTGGGACTCAGATGCGCCCCTCTGGACTATGTTCTGGATGCAACCAAATGTCAAAACGTGAGCCTGGATCACCGCAACGGCATCAGGCTTGCGTGCGTCAACCTTGGGCTCTCTCACCTTGGCGAGCACCGTCACAAAGTGCGTGGGCGTGGTCTCGTAGTCGAGCCACTCGCCCGCTTTCACCCTCAGGATCCCGCTGTGGGCGTCGACGGTGAACTTGGAGAACGGCGTCGGCTGATGGCAGAGACGTCACACGAGGGGTTCACATTGCGCTTACTCTGATCAGCGACAACGGCGGCGGGCATTTGTCACTCACGTTGGCTTGCCGGAGCGCAGCCAACGTGAGCCCTTATTAAGCTCCCCGCGCCTTGCTCAAAATGTAATTAAAATTTAATCCACTCAAGTCACATATTTGTTTGGGATGAGATTAATCTTTTCCCTCGACACGCTATTCCATCACTGAAATGACCTTTTTTTCCACCCCGTTCCATTGGCAGCCCGGTCGGTCACTTCACGTGGTCATTTGGCAAACTCTTCCAGATGCTAAATGTTTGTCATGCATTGAAAACTTTGGAACGGCAAAGATTTTTGAGATCTGGCGCGAAAAGGAGACGCAATAGGTACGCTTCTACATGTGCAACAATGTATCTCGAACCAGGATGGCATCCTCTTGAGTCGCATCCCGACTCCCCCGGGTCCAACCAGAGAGCCCCCCCCATCCTATTTTGGACCCCACTCAGGACTTCTGAGCAAGTGAACGAACCGCAGAGTTGCCTGGATCACCTCAACACACGCCCGACAATGGCAGCGCTCTCTTTACAATATTTGACAGTCCTCAAGCCAACTGAGACCCACCCGGTGGCCCTCCACCACTCCTGGCCTCGCATTCTTCACCACAAGCGTGCCATCAAATCGCTCTCCTCGATGCCCCGTCATCCTGCGCAGGTTCAGCCGAATGGAGCCTGCGCAGGATGATGGGGCATTTGCATATCCACGATTTTGTTCTCGTCTGCCTCTGCAAAACAAAGGCGCAGCCGGGGGCTGAACTGGAACGGCTTTGCCACGGCACTGAAAGCTGGAGCTTCACCTGCAGGGAATAGGAGACGCTTCCTCCTGAGCCCAAATCTCTATCCCGCGCCTGCACTCTGTAGATGCTGCTGCCTGCCACGACATCCTGGAGAAAAGCCAAACGAGGCCACCGCGGGGTCTGCTTTTGACTGCGTTTCCAGCATTTGTCATTGTTTCAGTAGAGCCTCACCTCTGCGACGTTGACGATAAAAGGAAGGTTTTGAAACTCCGGCGGCTCGTCGTTGGCGTCGGTGACAAACACTCTCACGTTTTCAACCACCTGAAAACAAAACGCAAGACTGCTGCAAGCTGACGGCTTCTGGCTGAGTGGTATGCCGCCTTTGCTTCCGTACTTTATTACGCCCGTCCGTGATGCTCACGAGCGCAGAAATCTCATCTTGTTTCTACAAAAAGAATTTGAAGAAATGTCAGTCGCAGCAGACTTCCTGTGAGATGACGTCGCCAGCGGAGGGCTCGCCTCTCGATCCAGCTCCAGGATGAGGGTCACGTTTCCGGATTTGGGATCAACCCTGAAATACTCTTTGGAGCCCATTTGGAACGTCAGACCGTATCGTATGGGATCGCCCTCGGGATCGCTGCCATTGAGGACATAGATCTGGGTTCCTGCGTGGGAATCGTTGAACAGAAAAAACAGGTAAGACGTACGCAACGCCGCAATTCATCCATCCGTCCGTTTTCTAGACGGGTGAACGAACGCTATGGCCGCGCCGCCCGCAGCGGCGCGGCCATAGCGTTCGTTTGTGAGAACGTGATCGCCGGCTAATATTCATTCCTCACTTCCTAACGCTGGTTCCAGTACACATATGGCAATACTTTGCGACAAGTGCTTTACCAGAAATGAGATGATTGTTTGAAAAATGCCGAACCTGAAATACGCTAAAAGCACAAGTCAATTAGGAATGAAGAAACGGACAAATGGGACACCTTTTGGGTTTTTTTTTTACAAGTACATTCAGCGTCATGGTGAGATGGATTTGTTTCCCTGCCGGTGAGTCAAAAAAAAGACTTTACGCAAAACTGGCCCGCTCGCCCCGGTAGCGTGCGGAAAAAATATCGACATCAACTTGACTTTTGTCACGTTATTGAGGAAAATCTTTCGTCATGTACGCTGTAATGGGAAGAAAGCACCAAGCTCCTACCGACTGCCGTGTCCTCAGAGATGCTGAACAAAGCCATGTTCCCGTTGGTCCCGCTGGGTCCATTGTCGTAGAAATACGGAGCGTAGTCCGATTGTCCTTCAGCGGAAAGCCACATGAGCATCAAATCAGCAACAAGTTGAGCGAGAATGGCTTTTTTCTTCGGTCTCAAACAGTCACTTACTTGCTAGGATGGAGGCAGGAGGTGGACGCAGTGGGGAGGAAAAACATCGGGGATTATTCCTCAGTCTGAAAGGACGCCATGCGAACGCAAGCAAAAGCTCTTTCACGCATGCAAGTGCGGCGCACTCGAGATGGAGCATCCCTGGAGGCATTAAAGCGCTGAGGGAAGTCTGAAGCACGCGCAAAGACCTGTCCAAGAAAACAAACCCTACCCGAGCTGAAGTGCAGGAGGAGGACCAGCGTGAAAAGCGACGTCGTCTTCTCTTTCTTCATCCTGGTGGGGCGACGAGGCCCGGCTGGCTCATGTGGAAGGCTTCTCGGGGGCGGGCGGCGAGCCGTGTGACCTTCTTCAAAGCAGCTCAAGATGCGAAGGAGAGGGTGGGACTCACAAGGCGCTAATCCGGTGACGCATCCCTTCGCTCCGCGCGCATCTTCCCACTAGCGGCACGCGCTGTTGCTTGCCATCCAGAAAAGTCAATGACACTTTTCTTACCCCGCGGGAGATGTGGACAGACATTGTGCTCCCATTTATCGCTTCCAGTGGAAATCCGCACTTTACAAAGAAGCATCTTTTTGGAAAATCGTTTTACACCTTGCACACTTTAAACTACAAAAGCTTGCGCAATCCCGATTTTGACCATGTGGTGTCATTTATAGCGCTGATATTTCAGGGAAAATTTGTTTTGATGAAAACTGTGCAAGAGGAAAAAAACAAGGGCAGGGTCAGAATCAGCACAACTAAAAAATATCTAGAAAAGTTGAACTGCTCCGCTTTCACAAAGACGACAGAAATCAGAGCATAATTACTGTTGAGCGTCTGAGGCTTTGATAATGGATCAGTTGTTAATTCATCAATTGATTTTGACATGTCTTCTCCTCAACCTATTGTTTCACGCAAAAAAAATAAATAAATGACAAGCATAAAATGTACAGAACGGCGGTTAGGACCACCGATATGCAAATGTGTTGAAATTAAAAGAAATACAACTGAACTGAAACGTGACATGAATTTCCACTTTCTTGATTCAAGTCCCATTCATGGGTCTCGCTTGCAGGCAAATCTTGATGGCGTGTGCACCGTTTTACAGCCTTGGCACATGTGAAATTGGTGGCAGGCAGGTTTGACACTTTGCAAGCGCGGAACAAAAATAGCATTTGACGCTCGATGATGTCAGCCAATCACACTGCAGGACAGGAAACAGAAAATGCAGAGCATGATATGCTTCGAAAGATTGCGTTCAATACAAACAAAAGACAACCTAACTTCATTGCATGTTTTTTTTACATGCACTTTTTATCGGTACGATTTCATTTTGTGGTTGAGATGTTGTATTGGATGGCGTGTTCATACGTTTTTATGCTGTTTATCCTGATAGTAAAACATTTTTGTTTTGTTTTTTCCTTTGAACAGGTGCAAATGGGTGGTGAAGAGTCACACGTGGATGACGTCATTGTGAAGCGGATGTCAAAACATGGCATGCAGATGCGGGCATCTGCTGTGAAAGTCCTTGCTGGGTCGGGAGGCTTTAATTTGAGCGCAGCAACCAGATGGTGGACAAGAGGATTAGTGGGTGCTCTAAGCCTTTGTCATCTGCTGCTCCACCACACACCGCGGTGTACGTTTGTGTGCGTGTGGCTGTGTGTTGCAAAAGAAGACCTCTTCTGGGTGCCTCACACCCTTCATGTTTGGCACATTTATTTTAAGGCAATCAATACTTTGAGTTGACTTTATAAACACCAAAAATAAATCCAAAAAGACACAGAAGGGTGGAAATTGTTTTGGGAGTGAACATTTTTGTTGGTAATAATGCATACTGCTCCAATATAAGAGCATTATTGCAAAAGGAGTCTCAATGTTAATACTCTAAGTTGACCACTAGACGGCAGTGTTGCTCTGCAAACACCTTTTGACTTGTTGCATTATTGCACGACAGTACAGTATCCTGTTTGTGAACCTACCTTGCATGTTTTGGGAAAGTGGGAGGAAAGAGGAGGACCCGGAGGAAACCCACGCAGCGAACATGCAAACTCCACACGGGAAGGCCAGAGGCAGAATCAAACCCTGCACTGCTGTACTGAGAAGTCAATGCACCAACCAGTGGACCACAGGCCCCAGCTTTAAAAAAAAAAAAAAGTGTAGTTTAAATATATATTTTTCTGAAGGCCAGCAAACTCATCTCGTGGTCATGCGCAAAGAAATTTGGAACATACTCAAGATGAGCATGCGGTAATTTTATACAAATACATGTTGATTTCTACAGCGCTGACACAACGGCCGCAATAAAGCGCTTTCCAGAATTTTGGCAAATTATCTTCTCCCCGTCAAACGAGACACAACCTTCCCATTGATGCATTTTCGTAGTTTGGTAAACTTTGTTTTGGAGTTGGTGGGGGAAGCAGGTTGATTGGTGTATATTCCCAGAGACAGTGACTATGAGGGAGAAAATGTATTGGAGCCCTGCAGAAAGTCGTCCCATGTTTCCTCCCCAATATTAAATGAAGTTTGATTTCAACATGATTCTTTGGGTGTTGCAGGTTCTGCAGCCTCCGGACCTCGTTGAGAACTGCAGAGACCAAAACCACCCAGACGAGACGATTCCAACGGAGTTGCCCTTTTCAACAAAGCATCTTGAAACAATGAACAAACTTGCACGTTTGGAAGTGTGTGTTTATGGATGTTTTATTTATGACTGTAGCAGACAAGAAACTTGTGTT
>CAAKHF010016783.1:13179-27552 GCA_901007745.1 Hippocampus kuda
CGCAAGCGGGTGGCAAAAGTGGTTACACAGATTAATTTTGTCCCCTCTGCCATCTGGTGAAAGAGCATTTCATTGTTCTGCCTGTCACCGGACGTCATGGAGATGGATTGACTTGAATTTTTTTTTTTTTAAAAACGTCATGAACCTTTCCGGTGACATCATCATCCTTCCTTGAGCCTCGCAAAATTGTGCAGACGCATCCTATCAGACCCGTCTAATCCCCCGGATCTAGGTGATAGTATGACACTATCGCCTTTAATATGGTAACGAAAAACATATTTCGATCTTGTATTTGAGTCAATGTCAGAAGCTTTTAGTTATTTCTTGGCAATCAGCTCAACAGGCAAACAGGTCCCTGGTAGGATTCCCCAACCTAAACAAGTAATAAAGCAACACCGGGGTTCTTTGATTTTTATTTATTTTTTTTTAGGGCAGGCAGACAAGAAGGATTTGCGAAGAACCTGAAGGCAAAATGTCATTGTGCGCCTGACATTCACCGGGTTTGAAATCCGATCCCCGTCTCCAGTGTTTTGCCACCTTTTTGTTGAACGTGAAAAGGGAGCCGAGGCAAGTTTTACCCATGAGAGCAAAATGGAACATTCACAGCAGGTTGCTATGGCAGCCTCTGCAGACGAAAACCCAGAAGAATCTTTCGCAAAAGTTGATTGAAAAGATCCTAATTTTGCCGCGCGTTGTTTTCATTCTGCAACGATTATAAGATACATCCCAGGATGCACTGGGACACATCATCAGTGATGTGCCTGAGCTCATCGGGGCATTCGGGTCTTCCAACATCATACCCCCTTCCCTCAGATGAGCCGGCCAGGGTTGATCAGACCCCGGCTTGTGTCCCAGTAACATTGGATCCCAAATCGCTGCTCTCGATCCAGAACCATCTCGAGGCTCTCTCTGCTGCCTCCATGGTGTTCTTTCGTTTGTGTAAAAATTCTATTATGCAGCATCTTTGGTCATGAACTGACAAATTAAAAAAAAAAAAAAAGATGCACTGACGACATCAAACAGATTTTAAAGGCTGCTAAAATAATTGATGACAAAATGTCTTCTAAGCACACCGCAGCCGTCCAGATGCGATCGATTCGATTCGCTGGGAATGAAATTGAAATGGATGAATGGGAATAGTCACACGCACTGGAGTTATATTTTTAGACCCCGGTCATTACCGATTGTTGTTCTTTCATATTTGACATCAACAGCAGCACAACAGAGCTATACGGAGAACGATTTATGTGTGAGAATATGTACATTTAGAAGCGATCATTTGGACGTCTTGAATGTTCTTCACAGCTCAACAGTGTCGACATCTGCTCCAACAGCTGTGAGCATCTGGACACACACAGAGACACTCGCACCCCTTTCCTCCACTCGCGGTTCACACGTTCCCCCGGTTTATGACTGGACTTCATTTCTGTGTCGGTCTTGATGTTTTCATATCATTGCACCTGTTTAAATTGAATTAAGTGATTTATCCTTAGTTGGAGTTTAAAAAAAAACAAGTATGCTACTCCATTGTTTTCCGGGGAAATTCTTCTGCTCACATTATGCTTTGTTTTCAGTACCCGTCACGATTCCTCACTTGTCGTATGAACTGTAATTTTCTTCTTCTTCTCTCTCTTTTTTTTTTTTGTTTTTTTTAATCCCAGGTTTATTCCCGGCGGTTTTGAACTTGGCTTCCATGGCAGATATTACAACCAACGCTACATGTGGTCTATCTGGTCCAGAGATGTTCTGTAAACTAGTAGAACATGTACCAGGTCAGCCTGTGACAAACGCACAATGTCGAATCTGCCATCAGAACAGTGCGAAACCATTTGGTAAGAGAGAGTCTCACTCACACACACGCACTTACAAAGTATTCAACATAGCTGACGATAAAATTGGTCACTAATTCATCACTGTAGATGTGACTTGTTCAAAGGAAATTTGCGGAGGATGACTGCCACGTCTCTCTATCTACAGAGCGCCACCCCATCGAATACGCGATCGACGGGACGAACCGTTGGTGGCAAAGTCCCTCCATCAAGAATGGAATGGAATACCACTTTGTGACCATCACGCTGGACTTGAAACAGGTAGCAAACAAGCACTTGTACACTTTCACGGTATTGCTTTTGTATGTATGGGCACTGCTCAACCGAGCTTTGATCGCACAAGATTCATCCCGTTCGGGGTTATCTTCAAAACAGCTGACACGGGTTCTAAAATCAGGTCACGGGGGCTCCCAGTTGGCGACCCATCCTGTGCAGTGACCCTTCGTCTCCTCCTTTGTCCCAGTCAAGCTTCCAAAGAGCGCCACAGAGAACTGATTGAAAATTGATTATAACAGTTGACTGCGGGCTTGGCAGTTGACGACAATCATCATCTTGCTCCATTTGCCGTGCACACATTCTTGAAAAGCTTTTTAATGCGGGAGACATTCTTTCTTGGCGACCACCTCCTGACGGTCGCAGCGCTCTTATTTTTCGAATGACATCTTTTCCAGAGTAACGAGCGACGCTTGAGACCTTGCTCCTGGAGCGTCGCTGGCAAATGTGCGCCGGATGTTGTTCATTTAGATGGCTGTGTGATACCCGCATTTAATATCGTGTGCAGCTTGTTTTGAACTCAGGTAGCGCTTGTAAAATGTTAATTAAAATATTGTTCGTGGTAAACGCAAGCGATGTTTCTGACATCATATCTAAAGGGAAATTGACCTTTGGGGCAGTCACCAACTTTTCCTGGCAATACATGGCATAAGCAGGAATAAGACACTTTTGTCTTTTTGGTCTCAGTTTTCAGGAAACCGACAGAACATTGCATCATCAAAGAGTGCATTGAAGCCATTTATCAACACTTGAGCCCGGTCATTTATTTGTAAAAATATTGAGATTGAGCACTGTGAAAACAAATTTGACGACAACCTTACTTGTGCTTTTATAAGACTTTGCTTCAAGCGTGGTGCAGCAAGGCATGACTCTTTCTTTGACAGTGTAGCATTAGCATATGGATATATAGTATATGCGGGCCATTTCACAATTCAGGTAAATTGCCGTGATTATAGAAATTATACATGGACAGCTTGATGAATGTGGCCGAACGATACATGGGCCGCACTGATTCGGGGGAGGCGGGAGCAGAAGCTTTCAGAGCGATTGGGAACCTGACAGCAGCTGTCCGTCAAAGCACTTTTAATATCGACGTTTCCTGAAGACCCTAAGCGCATACCCATGCACACAAAATGATCTCTTTGAATGTATAAAACATATTAAGAGTTGTTTTTCCTCCACATGGACTTTGACTAAAATTGAGGGTTGCATAAAAAGCATGAAACTGTGTGGGGAGCATGTTGCAGCAGCTCAGGCCAATGCAAAAAAGTGCGAGAGATTGCAGCATCCGTTGTCCTGCGCAAGACGATTTCAAAGCTTAAGGCAGAAAATATCGACCGAGCTCGCCGCGTCGCCCATACCTTTTTTTTTTTTTTTTTTTTTTAAATATGCCTTTAAGTGTATGCACGGCACACACAACCGCATATGTTCACGGAACGTTTCCCTTTTGTAATGTTTTATCCGGAGGCATCGATCGCTCTCTGTCTTGCTCTTCTGCAGGCTCTTCGTTACTAAAGCAGACGTGGAAAACACTCATAAAAACAGTTTCCATTTCGTATTTCTTTATTTTCTTTTCATACAGAGAGTCCTATTTTAATATGGTTTTTTTTTCGACACGCTGTTCTGCATAGTACGGCAGCATTCAAAATGCGCATAAACAGGGCAGCAACACAACTCCGCAGTGAATAATTGCTACTTTCTTGCCGACATGTTTGGCGAGTACAAACATTGGATGTGTCACACGATTAAGAAGGGGGCCAAAAAAAAACACTTTATGAGTCCAGTGAGATGTTAACACATTTCCAGTGACAGTAAATTTTTAGGCTGCTGTCTTGTGGCATATGCACCTGTCAGCTTGTCTCTTGTTTTTAATGTTCGCATCCCACAACTCACTTGACTGATCTGACTGTTGTCATTTTCCTAATTAACTCTCACGCCTTCGCTTTCGGTCTTTTGAACAATTCATTTCCAAGTCACATTTTTAGTCGATTTCCAGTTTTACAAGCCAACAAACATTGTAGCATGTGTCCATCAGTGATATTTCACCGCCAGCTGTTCCTCCCCAATTGTTTGTCCAAACGATCCTGGAGACCACATGAATTCCAGTCCGTTTCATGGCAGGCGACCCAAATCCACTGGACGCAGGCCTCAAACGGTCAGCTGGAGAAGCAAAACAAACCTTTCAAAGTCTTCATTTGGATCTGATGCGCCATGTTTGCTTGTATAAAGAGTCCGTCGTCCTTGATGAATACTTATTTTGTGCTTTAACCAGAAGACTTTTGCTATCTATTTGTAGCAAATGCAATACAAATAACCACCCATTATGTACTTTCAAGCCGCAAAGAAAAACGTCGTCTTTCTTTGCAATTCTCTGCACACTGGGAAAGCATTGTACCAGATAGAGTATCAATGCCTTTTTTTTTTCCCCTATTCATCCAAGAGAACATTTTTTTAAGGTCCCCGGTCACTGATGTTAGCGCAGAGGGCCTGGCTATCAGACAATGTTCTGTTCTCGTTGGCTCAAAACATGTTTGTCCTGATGGAGGGTCAGGCCTCAAATTCTTTCACAGGAAACTCATCCCAGTGATGACTTTACAACCCTTGGATTATTTGATTAAAGTGTGACTCCTTTCCCCAAGCGTCGTAAATGCTTTGCTGCACACTCAATTGTTCTATTTGATGTGAATACACGTGAAAGTCATTCTTTGGTCGTGGCTACGAGCAACTGCGATCGGCTTACTCTGCAACGTTCTCTTCTCGCTTACACACAGACAAAGACAGTGGCTGCTTGGATCACTGCACTGGGGTGACACGGCTGCCCACATCAAAAGATGACTCACATTGACTTGAGTTTGGATTCTTGTCTATGACCCTACTTGATGGTGTTTACAAAACCGAATGAGCAGTTTTAGGGATGCCGTTCTAGAAGTGCTTTTTGGTTCTTTAACACACCAAAGTTTTCATTTTAATGATCAGTGTGCACTTCTTTATTTTGCACAATGATACTTTAATAGGATTAGGGGAATCCAAACTGGAACCTTCAGGTCTAGAAAGCAACATCCAACTTTCTCATCCAAGAAAGCCCCTCCAGCGCCAGTGGTCCTTCAATGAATTATTATCCTCTTAGCTGAAAGAATTTTTGCAGTCTCGAAATGCCATGGATTGGTGGTCTGGCTGCTCGATACTTTCTGAAGTGAGATAAACCTGTAGTCATCATCATCCAGATGTAAACAAAATGCGGTGTTCAAACCGGTTTCACTCATTCTTCATCTTTATGTTGTCAGATTTTCCAGATAGCCTACGTGATCATTAAGGCTGCCAACTCGCCTCGCCCAGGTAAGCGTTTTCACTCCATTATTGAGGCAGCCAGACACATGACTTTGATTTTTGGCACGCAATCTGGAGCACATACAGTATACAAGAAGCTCCATAAGAAGCACAGGAAAACATTTCAGAAAAAACAAACAATGCATTTTTGGTCTTTTTCCACGAATAATTAAATCAGATTATGGAGAATGATGAGATTGAGGTCCAAAAAAAAAAAAAAAATTGCTTAAAGCTAGAGTCTATCAAGCAAATGATCACACGTTGCTGTTCAGACACAAATGAGTTCAGCATGGACCTTAATTGCCTTGGGAATACAATGAAATATCATATAGACGGTGATGACAATATAGGTCATACTTTGGTCAACATGCATTTACGGATACATTCCCTCCGCTAAAATATCTCTCTCTCCTCTGCAGGAAACTGGATTTTGGAGCGCTCGATAGATGGCGAGACCTATGAGCCGTGGCAGTTCTTCGCCCTCACAGATACGGAGTGCCTGACCAGATTCAACATGAATCCAAGGACAGGACCTCCGTCATACACCAAAGACGATGAAGTTATCTGCACATCCTTCTATTCGAAGATCCATCCTTTGGAGAACGGAGAGGTAATATTCCTTTTTTTTTTTTAAAGGAAAAAGGAGTGAGCAGTGAGTGTCTCGATTGTCAAACATTTGCACTTTTGTGGTCCTTTTCACACAGCGCCTCTGTTCTCTACCAACCAAGTGCAATTGCGTGGAAATGGTTGATAGAAAAACACTTCAGCTGCGTTCCGTTTCGGGGAGTTGGCCGTTTTAAACCTTATTATGGCGAGGTGAATTAAACTGCATCTCTTGGTGTTAACATGGATTAACACAATATTGTTGCTGACAGATACGTTCGTAGATGCTTTATATTGAGCTTCAGAAAACCCACAATACTGGACAGGTGATTTTTCGGATCAATATTTTTTTTAATCTTGTGCTACTAGTTATTATGTTATGCACATTGCCCAATACTGTGTAGTAATCACCATAAGGGAATGAACTTTTGCTATCCAAGGTTATTGATGAAAGGTTTTTAGAAGCAAATGGGCATCGAACCACATTATTTGTGTGACGAGGCCTCAATACTGCTTCAAAGCACATTTGATGAGCCCTACTCATTAAGTCCATTGTGGTTCTGTTTTGCTTAACTGTATTGCCTGCGTTATTGATGTGTAGTTTTTTTGTTTTTTTGCTAAAGATTTGTGTCTCAGTGTTCAGTGCGCAGACTCACAAATAGATTATGTTCAATGAAAAGTAATTGGTGTGTTGTTTTTTGGGTTTTTTCCTGATGGCAGAGGACATTCAAGACATGATTTTTTTTTTTAATTGATCATTAAAACCATAATCATTTCAGGCAACGATAGATTTTTACTTTAGTGAAGTCATTATGGGCGACTTGATTCCGGCTCCGGCTTTCCTGTGTGGAGTTTGCATGTTCTACCCGTACCTGCGTGGGTTTTGTCCGGGTGCTGTGGTTTCCTCCCACATTCCAAAAACATGCATGCATTGTCTTGCTACAATTATGCGTGGATGCTAAAAGTGGAGTTGCAGTCTTAAGTGACATTAATGAACTGAAGGCATCAGGACACCCAAAGGGCTCCATTTCCATTTCCAACATAGGCCTCTAATTGTCGCCCGTCTGGATATGTGTGCACATTTTCCCCATGAGTGCGAATGTTTGTCTTTTTTTTCTTTTTTTTTTCGAGTGTGTTTGTCCTGTATATGTTTGTGTGCGCGTGTGTGTCCTGTGGGGAGCGCACCGGAGGGGGTGTGAGCGAGGAGATGTCAAGAGCTACAACTAACGGAGGAGTCTGAATGTGCCGTGTGTGTGTGTGTGTGCATGCGCGCTTGTGGTTGACAGTTCCCGAGCTGTCTGATCGCAGTGCAACTATAATGAGTCAGAGGCGATGTGTCTCTCTCACACACACACACACACACACACACACACACACACACACACACATGCATTCGCAGTGTCACTCATAACACATTCACACCTACACAGCCATCGCCTTCGTTACTTCCAAGTGTGCGTCTTGCACCCATCCAGTATTCGCCTCCTCACCCCGCAACACACTTTTGGCACAATTGACGACTTTTTGGCAGATGCCAAATGTTGCTTTTGGCCATATTTGTGAGACGGCTGACAGACGTTCTCCTCCCTCTCGCTGTGTGGTTGCTTGCTTACATTGCTCTTACCGGACATCAATGCAGTCCATGTTTATACTATACATGTATGACATTATGTCCCAAAGGGGTACCACATAAATGCTCCTGGGTTTTCTCCACATTCTTAGCAGTCAAACAAGTGTCAAACGTACTCAACTCTAATATGTTTTCTTGCTACTGACCCAAGAATGAAAACAATGTGGTTGTTTTATCCAAAACCATGCAAAAGACTGGGTCGAATTGACCCAAGTACGAAAAAATGTGGTTGTTTTGTACAAAACAATCCAGAAAGTGAGTTCAAATTGACCCAAGTAGCAGGGCGGTCTATTTTTGACCCAACATGGGATATTAAAGTCCAGTCGAGTCGACGCATGTTCGTGAAAGTGTGTTTTGATGTGACCAATCTGTTACCCAAGACGCCTCTCACCTCTGCCACTCTCCGTCACTCGAAAAGACTCGATGTTTGCCTTCTGTTTCATTCGGTCGTCCCATGTCACGATTTATCCATCTTTCCCTCGTATAGATCCACACGTCTTTAATCAATGGACGTCCCAGTGCGGATGACCCGTCCCCGACCCTGCTGAACTTCACCTCTGCCCGCTACATCAGGCTGGTGTTTCAGAGGATCCGAACGCTCAACGCAGACCTCATGACGCTGACACTTCATGACCCCAGAGATATCGATCCCATCGTGACGAGACGGGTACGGGCTTATTTATTATTATTATTATTATTATTATTATGTTTTTGTTAATCCTACTCATATGGACACATACTTTATCTGTCAGTCTGGAAAGGGGTTTTAAATTATATTTGAATTGATTTTTCATTATGAAGACATTTTAAGCCATTCAACATATTATTGGGCCCTAGAAAAGTTTGTTTATTCCTACAATGTCTTAACGTGTGGCCAACATGAAAACCAGAAGGCTACTTATGGGTGGGGAAAAAACGAGCCGCTGTACCTAAAATAAGAGGTGAACTATTGATCGATTGTCACGTTTCAATCAACAGCAAAAATAAAAGAATCGTCCCTCCCTGTTCCAATTCTTTAAGGGGGGGAGTGTAAGGTCAAGTCAATGAATCTCAATGCTAAAACACTATTTGAAAAGTTGTCTCAGTTGCGCCGCAAATACTATCAAGCGCCAAAGTGGGTTAGAATGACTCACCAAGGTAATTCTTTTGCTATTAAGGGTGCTACTTCAAGGTTTTTTTTTTTTTTTGTAGGTGAATGTCATCACTGTGTCAGCAAATGTCAGGACACTCATGAATCCTCTCCCGTTGTTTCTCCACAGTACTACTATTCCATTAAGGATATTTCAGTGGGAGGGATGTGCATCTGTTATGGTCACGCAAAGGCCTGTCCACTCAACAGTTTCACCAAGGTAAAGCACAAAACTCCTTCACATTTTCAAGACAACATACTTATCATAACGTGAAGAAAAAATAAATAAATATCAAGTCGCCTCAGGCTGGAAGGTTTTTATGTGCCACCTTGATATCAAACTTCTTCCCTACAGGGGACACAGGTGTTGTCTGGCACGTCAGTTCAAACAGTGCAGCGTTTGATCGCAGACACCTGATCTCTCGCGCATTTTCCCCTCACACCTTTGTGGCCCTCTCGTCCTGCGCGTGTCCTCAGGGGGGAAACGAGCCTTACCTGGATGTGACAATTGTGTGACTCTCTCGCAAGCTAATGATGTCATTGAATTCATCCGATGTCATTCGCTTCGGGAGTGCCGGTTCTTTTTTTCGTTCTTTACTGATCTTTACACCACAACCTCACATTAGAGAAAATGTATGTACCCCCAAGACTAAGGAGAAAAAAAAATATATGCAGATATTCAAATTATTATGGGATTGGCCCGTAGTTAGTTATGATTAATTTATACATAAAATGGACTGCATAAATTTCCTTAACGATCGCTACACACAGTACAGTTAGAGAATATTTAAATAGTAAGTACTGTATTTAATTATCCTGATTTTAATAGCCTATATTTTATGGTTTATCATCCCATCATCTATTTGAGTTGAACTTGGTCCCGTGTCTTCTGCTGGAATCGCAGCTACCGAAAACACATACGCCATCAATGGCCCATATTTCAGTATTTATTTTCTTTTTGGCCATGGAGGAATCATGGGGTTCATCTGGAATACCAAATGTGGTCCTGAGCCGAATTAAAGGCTTTACAAAACATCATCATCAATATGCACAATATCTGACAGACTCTCAGGTTTGGAAAAGATTTACAAACTATCGTTTGTTGATTTGGTGTCTGATGGCTGCCATGAATAATATATCAGTCAACATGTTTAGCCTGCACTGTGGCAAAAAATAAATACAGACCATATTCTCGTTTCTTTCCTTTAAGAAAAAATGTGAACATAAACATAGAAAAAAAATAAAAAGACAAAACAAAACGTAATCCCTAATGTGATTTAATAGACAGTCAATATAGCTTGACGGACGTTTTTGCAGTACATTTGTGTCTTCTACACGGTCACCCATAAATGCTGTTAAGTCCTGAGCAGATGTTAAGAGGGCAGATACGATGGAGACGTGTCAGCTGATTTGTTGCTGATTGTCCACAGAACATCTGTTAGGATGCGTGCTGAGCACAAGAGCCGCCCGAAGCCAAGAGCCGCAGCGTTTTGTCTCCCGATAAAAGTGTGTGTGGGGTGAGGGGTGCGGGGGCGGAATCGACTCATGCCAAAATAACCAAACTTGGCCCTTGATGCGCAATTGTGCTCCGTTCAATCTGGCAACCTCTCCTCATCAACCGATTTGCAGAAAGTACAAAATTGAATTACTAGGCCTCCAAATTGGCAGATGTCTTCCATTGGCGTATTGTGCTCCAACTGTGTTCTGATGTCTTTCCTCTCAGGGAGGTGGCTGTGATCCCATTTGTTACCAGCTGATAATGTGGGAAGGGAAACAAGATCTTTTTTTTTTTTTTATTGCGCTCCCTTGTTGATACATTCTTGTTTGATAGACCACTTACAAATTCCGGTAATTACCTTTCGCAGCCGTCTATCTGAACATTTAGTTGACTGTGGTTGAGCCGCGTGAAGCCGCATTTCATGACGTTTTGGATAAAGATACTTGATGCTGAGATTTTTGCAATCAAATTCCACATCTTCATTGGATTTATTTGTGCTTAAAAATATGTAGTAATCCGACATCAGTGGTATTTTTAAGTTATTTGTTGCTTGCTGTTCTGTTTACCGTATTTGGCCTATTTGGACTTTCAGATATGGAAGGCATCATATTCTGACATTCTGAGCCATTTCATAAATTCCAGACGTTTCTTTGAAATTCGTAGATAGTTCATTGGACGTTTGATGAACACATACCTTCATATCTGTGTTTTCATACAGAAGTTCAGCTGTGAATGTGAACACAACACGTGCGGCGAAAGCTGCGATCGTTGTTGCCCCGGTTACCACCAACAAGCCTGGATGGCAGGAACCTTTGTCACTCGACATGTTTGTGAGAGTAAGTTGTAATGCAATGCATATTTAATATTTCAGCGAGTTTGGAAAATGAAAATCATTTAAAATGTGCCCTAGCGGGGGGGACATTCCAGAGACTTTTATCATAGCAACGTTTATTTCAAATCATTCCGAATGGGTGAAACGACACGCTTAGATCACACAGCAGTAAAATGAGAATCAGTTAGCATTTCATTTTACGTAATACCATAAAACATAACCGTTTTCTTATTGAAATGAGAACGAGCGGTGAACACATTCACATTGATGAAATGATAAACAAAAGGCCCCGATCATTGACAGCGCGCATCATTTTTGCGCATTTTACCCTCAGTTACATGGGGCCTCGACGGTGCGTCCGTTAACCCCCCAACCAGGGGGTTGATGACTATAAATCATGTAAATTGTTGACAGGCAACCGTAGGATGGGGAGTTCGGTAGTTTGTAAGCAATTGTCCTGTTTCCAACCCTCTTCTCTGTCCTTGCTTTTAGAGTGCAACTGCCACGGGAAGGCTGATGAATGCTACTTTAATCAGACTGTAGCAGACCGATCACTCAGCCTGGACGTCCACGGCCAATACCGAGGGGGTGGAGTGTGTATTTCATGCCGTGACAACACAGATGGCATCAACTGTCAGAGCTGTGTTACCGGCTACTACAGACCTGCGGGGGTAGGTTGCGTCTCGTGGAATCCAACATTCGGGTAGTAAGAGTCATTGAGGAAATACTGACTTTTGGTCTTTTTTTTTTTGTCAAGGTGAACGCTGAGGATGAGAACCCCTGCACGCCTTGCTCCTGTGACCCGCATGGTTCTAACGGCCAAACCTGTGTTGAAGACTCAAGCCGGGCGACGCCTTGTATGCAAAAAATACTTAACTGTCTCCATAATATAGAATAATACAGATTAAAAAAGGGGATTGTCGTTTTCTCAGTCCATGGATGCTACTGTGCACATTTAAAATGAGAAATAGCTCTTTACATACATGCATAAAGATCTCTTTAGACCCCATTCCGCAAATAAGATGTTTCTTTTTTGAAGACGCAGATACATCAGAGAACACACAACTCTTCGCCCTTGCACGCTCGTTTTTAAAAATGCGCGTGCGCTCATGTGCGTGCGTCTGTGTGTGTTTGATTGACAGCTCAGCCACCAGGGTCATGCCGCTGTAAGGATGGGTTTGGCGGCCTGCGATGTGACAGGTAACGCGCGCACAAACACACGCGCGCACACAGATTGTGACGGGTGAGCTGAACCTTTCAGCTGTTGTCCGCTCCAATTAGTGTTTGAAAATTGCCCTCACAGTTTTCATGAAAACTTGGAACGATTGACCAATATGTTGTACTTGAGATGACCTTTGAAGCTGACCAAATAAAAGCCGCATTTGATTTTTAATTGACTTCATCACAGGCTTCCATCGGCTCGTTTCTGCAACTGCTTATCGTATTGTCATTTTACTCCGACGGTGATGCCAACTCCGAGGCCGAATGAGTTAAATTCATTCTGTCTCCTAATCTTCCTATAAACCTTTCATCCAACAATTAAGGCCAGTAAAATAAGCCGCGCAGTCAACTAATTTTTAATGGCCAAGTCTCTGTTGGCAGTTAATGAGGTGGAATCTTTCCTCTGAGATGTGTGTGACACGCGCAGGCATGCTTACCTGCTTTGCAAGGTCAGCCGTTTGTTTTAGACCTGAAGTCTTGTAGCAGTTCTACTTTGAGTGGAGTGGTGGTGAGGGGGGGGGGTACTATCAGGAGAATTGACCTTGCGAGCTACTGTTTATGGAATCCTTTTTTCCCCCCATACTCATCACCTTCCTCTTTTTGTATTATTAAATCCATTTGTCTTTAGGTGTGCCATTGGTTACATGGGCTACCCGGACTGTCAGCCGTGTAACTGCAGCATCGACGGAAGCGGCAACAGTGACCCGTGTACTTCACCCTGCATGTGCAAGGTCAAACAAACACACAAAGAACTATCACGACTCTCCATTATGGCCCGTCTTTTTTTTTTCTTCTTCTTTCTGTTAGATACAGCGGAAACATAAAAAAGTAGTGGGAGAAAAGTAGGATGCCATTTCTTTTCTGTTTGTAGCTTACCAATTGGAGGAAAGGGTGAGGTCATTTTGCCAATACAGTTTTCAACTTTGAACCGACGTATTTAGTAATTCACAATATAGATAATTAATGATGGACAATATTTAGATAGTTTCTTGGAAGCGTCACAATTTTTTTTTGTTGTTGTTGTTTTTTTGTGGTGGGGAGGGGGCAATTGAACTGAGAGTGTAGTTTTACATGCTGCATTCATCTCGTCCAATCAGGGCTCACCACAGTGAGTCGCTCACATTCACATGATGGACCATATCTGTATGTTGAATCGCATTTGTAGGCCATTTCCTAAATATTTTTCTTCCTGCTCACAAGGCTTTTTTTTTTTTTGTTGTCCTTTTTGTCTCTATTTTCTCAACAGGAAAATGTGGAAGGAGAAAATTGCGGGCGCTGCAAGCTCGGTTTCTACAATCTCCAGCGCGACAATCCTCGCGGCTGCGAGAAATGCTCTTGCATGGGCGTCGCGACCCAGTGCTCTGCCTCCACGTGGGTTTATCAGAATGTAAGAAATGGCACACAAACTATGATTAGGATTATCTGCCATTCTGGCTTTCACAAGCAAACATTGTTCAATGCCGCGGAGGCGGCGGAGGAATCCGCCGCGGGTATTTAACCGCAGTTCAGTCTTTGTAGGATCCAAGTGCAGACACAGACAGCTGCTAAGTAAGATAAGTGAGGTTATTATTACAGTGGAAACGCCAGATGGGAACATAAAGGAAGAGAGAGGAACTGGAGGAAGGCATGGACCCGTTTTGCAGGCCATTCACCTCGGGTCACTGCATGTTTTGGGCACTAAAGTTACCTCATTAATTCTGAAAACTAAAAAGAAAAACAAGTTGAATGCAAACGGGGTACCACATAATCGATTACGGCCAGCACAGGAATAGACCTGATCAACATTCATCCAGGTATTGGATGACAGGGGTCCACATGATGTTATTAAACCATGTTTTTAAAGCAAAATATTAGACAGAGTAACTTGAGGAAGAGTGCCTAAGTGAGAAGAGAAATGAGGAAAGAGGCAATCGGAGAAATGAAGATGAGGCGGAAGATGAAATGAGAGACGAAAAGAGGAAAACAGTTTTTGACTGACAGGTAGGGGGATGGGACGAGGGGACGTTGACAGAATGACAGCTTTGATTTAGA
>CAAKHF010016783.1:31843-47694 GCA_901007745.1 Hippocampus kuda
GCCCATTCCGCTTTCTTTTCTCCTCTCTTCCCTCTTCATTTTTTCCTCACTTACACGGCTGAAAAGCTGCCCTTGCATCAATCACTGCGGATGCGTGCCGCTTTTTGTCAGACAAATAATTTGCTGTCTCTCACACACACACACATTTGTGTGTCTGTCAAGTGTGCGCAATGGGCCCCGCACGGCAATCCTGTGGTCCTCACGGGGAAATAAATCATGATTTCGTGATCCTGTTCACAATTAGTCATCATAAAAACATAACACGATGAGATATGCAAGTTAGTCGAATTATTGGATTAGGACACGATCTTAATCTCGCACTAAAATGTATTCTGCGCAGTCTATGGCTGTATGTCAAGAAGATCATTTAAAATGACAAATGAGACATTTTCATAGAGGAATTGTTGATCAGATTTGTCTTTTGGTCTGTGAAATTTATTGTTCGGATGTAATAGCTCTCGTGGAAAGTTTTTGTCTTTGTATTGTCTTTGTTTGTATTGTGTTATAGTAAAACTATCTTGGGGATATCTAATCAGTTAGTCTAGTCCACGACTCGTACGCTTAATCCCACTCCGCCAGGAAAAAAAAAGTTGCAAATATATTTATAATTAAAAATAAATAAATAAATCATGGCCGTCTGATTGGAGGAAATAAAAATAGGTCAGAACAACAATTTTACTTGCATATGTAAACTTCTTCAACGCTCGCTTGGCGAACGCATGGGAGGCTCTGGTGGGATTGCCACGGGAAAACTAAAGCGTGTCTCTATGTGATGCTTTCTACCTAATACCCAACACAAGAGACTATAAATGTGATGCAATCTTTTTCCCTCATCTTTCCCATGTTTATTTTGGTTTTAAATCATCCCTCTGTGTTTTTAAGCCACTTTCTGCTTCTTATACGCTCGCTCGTATGACGCGCACGACGCGATCAAATCGTGCGATGCTGCTTCACGATTCCACGCTGGCCGAGTTGACTAAAATGATACTTTCTCAAGGAGCCGCGCTTTGCTTGTAGCGGCAGCGACGTGAACTTTCTGATTGGGGTTCTGACCGAGAGGATGATACCTTCTTCCTCTTTATTTCGGTCACCAGAGTTAATAACAGGCTTAGTGAGCTCTCAAGGGGGAATCGCGCTGATGTCTTTTGTAGCAGCCAGTGTGTCAGTGCCGCTATTGTTCTTTTGTTTCTGCCCCCTCAAATTCCACTTCCCCGCCCCCCTCCCCATGCTTTCAGACTTTCTTGCTCTTTTCTACTCCCCACAGTGGCTTTCTTTTATTTCCTCTCCCCAGTGCAGAGATTCGGTCATTAGGTTGCCATGGCAAAAAAAAAAAAGCTTTGATTACTTCCCACATTGAATGTCTGAAATTGAAGAAGTTGTGAGCATTGAACATCTGACGCATTTTCTTCTGACACATGCTTACAACCCCTGAAACAAACCCCCTCCCCCAAACAATAAACATTTGGTTAACGCCAAGTTAATGCACTATTGCATCATGACGTCTTGACAGTCCAAAGACAGCTGAAACTTTTGTTACTCGTGAAATCACAGTCATCAGTCACAATTTTCACCATTTTGAAACTCAGAAAGAAAAGAACGTAAGCAGCATGATAGTGTGGCCGCTTGTATCATCATTTACACTATTACGACACTCGCCAATTTGTCGTCTTTTACTTTTGAGGTGCCCATAATCAGCGCTGGCTCCATTTGATTCGATGGGTCATCCGTACCGGAGGGCATGCCGGTTAATCGTGAGGACGATGACGCAGCCCTTCCACGCCTGATTTTACTGGCGTCCAGAGTCCAAATCAGCAAATGGGGTTGGATAGAGAATAAGTTCGTCAATAAAACGTTCAGTACAGTGCGCGTGTTTTCATTCAACTGTGTCATGGGCGATTCCTCCTCCAGGTCTGAGAACGAGTGCAAAAGATGGGAGAGGTTTACAGGGGCATTAAATCCACTTTGATACTCCTTGCAACTTTCCCTCTCTGTCCTAAGCTCAGCTTCTTCTTCCTCATTGTCCGTTTCTTGCGGTTTTACTTCTTATGCCTTCACTTCAACCCCCTCCCTTGTATGAGCGTTCAAGTTGCAGTGAGAGGAATAAATTCTGCCATCATGCTGACACAGCGTTGTGCTATCTACTGTAAAGCCGGTTCTGGATAGGTGACAGAAATACTCGCGCTCTTATTACATTTAGACAGCATATAAAGTTTTGTGAATGAGAAACCATCAATCACTTGTTGTACTGTATTACCCTGAGTTTGCTACTTTGGAGGTTAGATAATGCGTGGTAACAATATTATTGGAATAATACGTTGAGATTTTTCCATTGTCACTTTTCATATTTTCACTGTTTTTAAAAATTCTCAAATATAAATACATCTAAAATCAATCAATGAAAACGTTTTTAAAGGGGAAGTCAAAACAAAAATGTCTTTGCTATGCGGTCGCACTCGTCTGAACGCAATAGTCTAATTTAATATTGTATTTGTGGAATATGAATTACATTAACATGAACATTTATATACTCTTCTCAACTCTAATAACCATTGCCTTCCATACAAACACACCCCAATTATCTTAAAAGGGACAGAAGGCTTCATTATAGTCGTGCATCCAGCAGTGTGCAGTATCACCCACCACGTACCCTATCTGCCTTTTAATATCAGGCATTAAACCATGCCATTAAATATTTGTTTCCTTAACGGCTAGGATTTAAAAGACGTTTTTCCAACTGTCGTGGGCTTCATCAGTATCGCCCCGCATATTTGCAGTGTCAGCAAATCCTGCTAAATTGTTTATCTAATAAACAGACATACCCAGACAATGCACAGTAATTGGGAATCCAATGGCGAGAGTGATGTTTCAGCACATTGCTTGTGCTGCATGGAAATGGGGGGGGGGGGGGGAGTGTTTGTTCAGATTTTTGTCTTATAATAGAAAAAGTGTCACCGGGTTTACATTTTTTTTTTCTTGTTGTTGTCAGCTCCTAGCCTATGGAGGGACAATGGTCTACACCGTGTCTTACACTATTGATCAGCAAGACCAGATTATTAGAGTCACTTCGGAACCAGACCTAATCATTGAGGTAAGTCTTCAATCGCATTATCCCCAAAGACTCAAACATTAAATTATAGCGTATTTTTTAAATGGCTACACCCACATTTGTTAATATAAAGGCTTGATAAACTGAACTCTCTTTTGGCTTTGGCCCATTAAAACTACACAAATGACACGATGGATGTGTGGACACACGCACAGCGCTAAATACAGATAGCGTGTTGATGAATGATAGACTTATGGTAATAAAACAATCTATTTTAAACATTTTTTTTAAAAAAAGCCCCTGTATGTGACTGTCATCCGCCAGTGGTGATATGATGAACAGCAGCAATAGGCAAAGCACAATAGCTGACATAACTTGAATCACAAAACAAAAACTAACGACACAACTGCAAATTGTTTTATTAAAATACTTAAAAGGTGATACTAAATAAAACCATTGCAGGATAGTGGGAAGGAGAACCATAGAATTGAGGCAAATGAAATAAAGATGGACGGTTTTGTAAAATAAAAGGCAGACAGCACTGAATAAGTCATTTAATTCGAATGAATGAAGACTAATTGGATGAGGAATGGTCGAAGCAGGACAGGGAAAGGCAGAAGTATAGAAAAAGAGAATGAAGGAAGTACAATCAGCTAATGTTATTTAAAGACATGTCAGCGAGAGTGACAGACTGGGAGGAGGAGGAGAAAAGGAGAGAGACAAGCGTCGGCCTCGTTGTCAACAAAAAGCTGCTCGGAACGATGACAATAACGAACCACCTACATGCTGTCAAGCTGCTAGCGGTCTCTCTCTCTCTGTCTCTCTCTGCTGTCTGTCTCACCGAAATCAACCCTTGCAACATGCGGTATTTGTCTGACAGCCACCAGCGAGGATGCAAACGTGTGAATTGGATGCATGTGGAATGGATGAATGAACTTTCAGTTTGTATTTGTTCATTCCCACGTCTTTTTGACCGATGCGCATCATACAGCCACCTCTCTTTTGCAGGGAACCGGGACTCGTAACAAATGACTCCTCCCAATCAAATTCAACCCAAATCAAATCATGTCAACAAATATGGCCGACAAAAGCATGTTTTGGGAATGTGGGCGGACACTGGAGTACCTGATGAAAAACACTCAGACTGTTCGGCGGACACGCTAACCGCCGTGCATCCTTAAATCAAACGAAAGACAATTACGGTCCATGTATCCTTGCCTTGTGGCTTTTCAGCATTAGGCCGCATCGCTAAATAATTCAGCATCTCTGTCGATGGTGACGCAAACAAAAGTATCATATTTCCTCAAGTAGTGGCCATCCCGCAAATCGATACCGTGTTCAAATTAGTTACAGAGTCTGTCATCACTTCAGTCGAACAAACTCTTGCATCAGATAAATTCAGGATGGGCAAAGGAAGGCATGAGGGCCACATAAAGCCTGCTGTGCTCTTTAGAATCTAGTTTTTTTGTTTGAAAAAATTTTAATTTCCATTGTTGGAAGAATGCCACAAGTATGTTTAGCCATTATGCTTACCACTCACATAATTTGTGGTGTGGAGCCGGCGCAAACCTCCCAAAAAGACATTTATTTACCAAAAGGGAAAATAAGGCATGTGGAAAACTAAAAAGACTCAATGAACAAAGTCCCTCAAAACAAGATTCAAAGTCACAAACAAAGATGGTCAACAGATTCACCATAATAGGAAACATGACATGACGAGGGAACTAACAAGGGAACAAGCATCGGCTGCGCGACACGAGTCAAGCGCGACAACAAATCCAACACGGAGTGAAAGAAAGCAGCAAACAAGCTACAAAGAAATTGACGAGACAAAATGGCACCTCTGGACAAGAGACGGGTGGATTGAGGGAGATAATTGGGTGACACAAGGAACTGGACTGACGAGAACGTGTGGCAACGAAAACCTAACGAGCAAACAAAACATGAAAAGAAATTCTCTCTCGCTCTCTCGCTCTCTCCTTGCTTTCTCTCTCTCTTTCTCTCAATTAGTTGTTATTTAATGGCTTATTGGAATGATGGGCTGACGTTTTTCCCAGCCCTCCCTCTCCATCAGCGGGTGTCACTCTGTGTTAAGCGCTACATGCCATTGAGCTGTTCTCAACAACGGATCGGCACATACAGTACGAGGCTCGATTCACTTTCCAGTGAGCCTGTTCACAAAATCTTAACAGAATTTGCAGCTCTTTCTGTTTCTTCCAAGGTCATTTGGATCTTTTTAAAGGACAAAACAACTCGTGAGCATTGAATGACGTGTTTTTCTCTCCGACAGGGCAGTGGGATCAAGATCATAGACAGACGGTACGGACGACCCGTGTATCCGTCCTCACCAAGCATCAATAGCATCGCTCTCCTTCCTGAAAACTTCCTGGTTTCAGACACTGCTCAGCCAGTCAGTCGCAGGGATTTCATGACCGTCTTGGCAAACATGACCAGATTGATGGTCAGAGCCTCTTACAGTACGGAACCTAGTGCTGTGTACAGGTATAGGAACACCTTCAGTCAACGGATCCCACACGATCTAAAATGACAATTGTGGTTTTTTTGTTTGTTTGTTTTTCCCCCCACATTTAGATTAGCATGCAATTAGTTGAAACAAACGACGGTTTCAAAAGTTCTCACGTGTGTGTGTGTGTTTCTTTAGACTGCACTTATTCTCCATGCAAGTAGCTTATCCCTTTGCCCAAGGAGAGCGGAAAGCATCGGCTGTTGAAATGTGCTCTTGTCCACCCGGATATGCCGGAACATCATGTGAGGTAAACGCATTGAAAGCAACTCCTCATTGTTTTCTCAATTTGACTCGACATTAGCACCTCAATATTAGCAACGTGTTTTATCCTTGGGGTCAGTTTGGAATAAATGTCTCCCGAAAATGATAAACCGGGAAATCAATTTGTTGACTCAGGCACGAGTGCATAGTAGAAGTAAAAACATAATCAATACTCCACATTTCAGCAATCGAGAAAGTCACTCCATCTAATTTCCACGTTGAATGGGTCCTTTTAGGCTTGTGTTGCTGGATTCCGAAGAGTGGATGGAAACCTGTACAACGGTGTGTGTGAAGTGTGTCATTGTCACGGCCATGCCGCACAATGCCACCAAATCACAGGGCACTGCCTGGTAAGTTCAATGTCACCCCCCCCCGCCCCCACCCCACCCAAAAAAAGCGCGAGGACAGACGGGGATGGGGGACGATTATGATACAAATAAGGACGAAAGGGTACCCAGGTCGCGGACGGAGGGTGGCAAAATCGGGTAAAGTGCCCATCTCTGGAAACGGACACCACCTAAAGGCCGTTTGAGGGAATGCAGATTCATACAATCATCACACATACGTGCCCATATCATCCAGGCCGCTGTACACATTAGCATATGCACGCAGACGCAAATATGCGCACACACAAGCGATGTGAAGTGTGTTGTGAACGGCAGAGAACGAACGCGGTGGCAGATTGGTGGGTTGTTTCTTTTTTACTCACTCAAACACACCTCGTACACGACGCGAGACAGCTTGACAGTCAGTCACTCACAGACACATACACACACGTTTCCATATTCATTCACAGTGATTGGCAGACCGATCGAGGCCCAAGGCGCAGTGGCTGAATATTCCTTTGGCTCGGCAGGTTAACGCAGCGTGTGCTTGTGTCAGCAGTGAGGAGATATTTGATTTAAACAGGAACTGTACTGGAACATGGGGCACATACATATTGTGCATGCTCGTGTGCACACACACTTCTGGACTGCAGCTACTTGAAAAAGAATAATTTCTGTTATTTTTTTTTTTTTTTAACCACCAGGACAAGCGTATTGCTTTTATGTTCCCATTGTATTTATTTATCTTCAAATGCAGTGTGTGACAATCACTTCTCACCATTACGACCGTTTTCTAAATTGAATTACCGCCGTGTTTGACTTTCACTAATACTCCCGTTTGCGGCTTGATTATGAAGCACATCGGTTACAAAGTCCTGGCTCATCTCCTCGAGCCCCAAGCGCTCGGTAACTATGGTAACAAAATGCAATCTGATGCTCATCCTGTACCTCATCATTAGCCTTCAATTCCTCGGGTTTGTTTGTCCTTTTGCTGTCGGCCTCATAATCTACAAACGCGTCTTGAAGAGAAACCTTAATGTTGTTCAAGTTATTTGTGAAAGGGTTTATTCTCCGTTTTTGTGATTCTGTCAACCATGACAATGTTATCGCTCACACATTGAGACATAAAACAAAATACGTGCATGAGTGCATGAATATGAACTCTTAATATATTTCATGATACATTTCTCTTTGCATGTATAAAACATTCACTATCCTCACATCAAAGAGTTTGAAGCAAATAAGAAAATTACCATTTCTTTTTTTTCCCCAGTTCAAAGGGCTCTATTGCTTAAAAATGACCATTTAAGGACGGCACAAAACTGCAACACAAGAAACCAACATTACGTGCAAGAGCTCGTTTTGTACATCCCCCCCACCCCCCACAGAAAAAAACAACTCACTCAAAATGTCAATATTATTGCGGGACTATTTTTGTCCTGCATATCATTTCAGCCCCACAAAAACGTTTAGGCCTACCCGGTTGTATTATAGGGCAGCACAAGACGTCATGTAAGTGCAACTAAGAGTCTGCCATCTAGTGGTGAGACTACAACTTAAAACTAGAGTCGCCCTCTGCAGGTTGGCAGTTCGGTACCTGTGGATTTGCTTATTCACTGATTTTTTTTTTCTCTTCAAACTATAGATCTTTTCCAGTTTTTCTTGGATCTTTTTCTGCCTGTTTTCGTGTAAAATGTATACTTCACATTATACGATGCTGTTGTATGAATGGCAATAGGTGGGTTTATTGTATTTTCTGTCATCTGGGACTCACTGAAAACAACCCATATTGTATTTTTACTCCCAGGACTGTGCCCACCACACCACAGGCCCCCATTGCGACACCTGCCAACCTGGTTACTATGGCGATGCCACTCACGGGTCAGCGACAGATTGTCAGCCCTGCGCCTGCCCTCTCAACCTGCCAAGTAACAAGTAAGTTATCTCGGCACCAAAGCTAATTTGAAAAAATTGTCCTGAAACGACTCACTCTCTCGCCGCTGACCTTTGGGTCCTGTGGCACTCAATTGCTTCTTTGCCCTCTCCATCCTCATCATCTTCTCCGCCCTTTTACTTTTTTGTCTTTTTTTTTACGGCATCACAGAAAAACAGCCGCTGCCTGATGGTAGAGATCAGAGCAGTTGGTGTAAATGTCATCAATGTTGGGTAGAAATCACTGTGAGAGCCACCCAAAATCCGAGGCAGCTGGTGGCTCCATCCCCTGAAAGGAAGTTAAAACCTTTTGGCGTGTTGCCTCTCCACGGCTCGGCTAAAATCACAGCTGTCTTGCTGAAGGAACCATATTACTTGAGCTAATAAATGCTGGGTTGCGCAATGAAAATTTTGATCGGCTTGAAATAGACATGTGTTCAACTGCTATATTTAATTTTTTATTTTTTTAAAATTATTAACATAAAGACTTGTAACATAAAAAATGGCAGGGGGGGGGGAGATTTGACAGATTCTTCTCTGTCTCACATCCATTATTATTCCAACTAGGTCATCAAAACAAAATACAAACGTAGGTATGGTCAGGCCAAACATGCTGGAAATGTCTGACAAGGATAAGGTTCTGCTGGGAAACAATGTTCTGATAAACCTGCTGCGGATGGAATTTGTGCTTATCTCCTCGCAAGCCACAGTGTTTACCAATTTGGAGCTTCATGCTGTTTACACATCACAGTTTGGATTCACACTAGTTTGGATTCACACTGCAGGTCTCAGTGCCCTTCCGGTCGACACACCCCTGTTCAAATGCAAGAGGTTGCAATATAAAAATGAAATGATTCCTGAATATGACCAGTATTAAACAGCATCTATAACCTGCATAGTTCAAATGGGTGGAAAAAAATTAATTAAAAAAAAAAAAAGCAGATACTGTGGTTGCACAAGCGTGCACACAAGACAGCATGCAGAACACTCTGGAACCTTCCTTCATTTGGGGCGGAGCCTGAATGCTATCACCAGCTAATCAGGGACAGCTACATGTGATTGATTGCAATCGCTGCACCTGAATGACTCCGCCCACTACTTAACCCAGGAAGGAGAGCCTGTGGACAGAAAGAGAACACATGACAAACGACGAAGGGCATGATACAGACTGTTTTTTACTTCCCCTCTTGAATTGTTCCCAGTTGAGTTGTTGATGTTATTGCTCACATTAATGGTAGAACAACAACCTTGCATTTGAACAGGGGTGAGTAGAATCTTTAGATCCAGGTCCCATTTGTTTGTCTAATTCTTTCCAAGTACCTTTTTGGTGATACAGTATCTATTTTTTCTTTTCTTTCGTGCATAGTAGTAACTACAGTGGACAGCAATTCAAAAGCTGTTTTGTTCTGTCTGAGTGCTGAAGGCAACGTTGGGCAACATTCTTGACAGTGGGTGCTTGTATGTGATCCCATTCATTGCCACCCACTGGTCGGCCATTTTAAGTCGCCAAAAAAAAAAAACCTCTTCAAAAAAGTTGAGGCATAGCCAGAATTGCATTGCATCAAAACTCATGCATCTAAAAGAATCCGTCTTTTTAACAGTTGTCCACTGTAAAGTCTTGGCCACTACACATGGAAGAGTCAGTTACTTGGAAAACTGCATGTATTTTTTTTTTTTAAGTAGTAGACTCCCCTCACACAAACAGCAGCTGAGAATTTTCATGATGCAGTGGCGATGAGCCTTTTTCAAACAGCGACACACCTCTCTCTCAGCCTGCACGGCTTCCCCCGTTTTCCCCTTAACCCCCCCCTGCAGTAATATTAGCCTGCAGGTGCCAGGCCTGCGGCCCCCTTCGAAAATAGCCCTCTCTTCCTTTGGTTTAGATCCACCAAAACCTGTCATTCAAACATGCAGTCAACCAGACAGACAGTTCCACTTTGCAAGAATGTCAAAGATCTTCTGAATGCCTTCGGGGGGAAAGAAAAAAAAACTTTGGTGGTTTGAATCAATCCAAAATCAGTTTAGTATTCAGTGTGGTTGCTTTTCATTTCCACCTGGGCTCAATTAACTACATCCTCTACCGTTTTGTCAGTTATCGACATCTCGCCACAACATCTACTCTCATTTATTTGTGCACCGAAGAAAATGAATTCATATTTATTTTTCGTATACAAGTCAATTTCAAGATGTTCCCCTTGTAATCGGAGTCATCTCCGACGCCATGTTTTTGCTGGATGAGTTTCTGTTCTGTTTATTTTTAATTACTTCTTCCATCCATCACAGCTGAGATCAGGATGATATGGCTTTTAATTTGCGTACTTTGAAAAAAAAAAATAATATATGCATCATACAAGACCTTGCAAAGACGATTGCATCAAAGAAGCACATCCAATATTCTGCCTTCAGGATTTTTTTACATATTGATTGGCACTGCCACAGTGATATTAGTATTGTTTATATTTGCATTATTTTAACAGCATAGGATTGTCAAAATGTTCCAAATGACTCTCACAGTTTTTCTCTGGAGCCTTTCCCACAATTAAATTTACGGCTAGAATTTTTTTTACATTTGTATATGTATATTTTTACATCTTTTTTTTTCATGCAAATATTTCATTTTATTATTTATATATCAGTCGCAGTCCAAAGCTTGGCTTCACTTTCCCGAGTTACTGAATGAGCAAGTGTGTCCAAACTTTTTGACAAGTGCTGCATATTTCTTCTGCTGGGCCAGTTGAGCTCTCACAGTCAGCTAATGACCCAGTCTGAGCTTGGAACCCGAGCCAGCAGAACTATCTATAGTTTATGGAAGTGGGAGGGTGACTCGCTCTCACTCGACCTCACTCACACAGCCTTCATTTAGGGTTCACTTTGAGAGGAAGAGTGTTTGTAAAACGCTACGTGTGTGAATGTGAGAACATATGAGTGAAAGTCGGGACAGGTGTGTCCGTGTGTATGCAGGGAGACAAACAATGGCCCTAACTCATCTCTGTCCTCTCTTCTTCATCATCATTCTCGCCGCCGCCCTCTCCGCTGTGGGACAACGCCACGGAATTAACAATCAACAATTTAAACTAAAACTTTGGCATCCCGGCAACCGCGACAGTTTCAGCCCAACTTGCCACCTTGGTGAGGGAGGAGACCTGCTGTGTGACCGCTGCCAGCCTGGCTACACCGGACCAAGATGTGACAGGTAACACACACAGACGCGAGTACAGTTGCACTTGCGCAATAGCGATCCCTAAAATAAATAAATACAACCACTTCACCAGTGTTGGGGGGAGGGGGTGCTTGTACCTCCAAATCGGCATCGACATCTACATCACCAGCACGAGCGATTTGTGTAGATCTCAAACTGCAAAAGCTTAATGATGACCTCACATTGTGGCATGTGAATGTATGTACTTAGAAGTTATTCAATCAGAAGGTCTGGTTGAAAACCTGCTTATTTTTATTGTTTTTCTTTCGTATATTTCCTCCCATCCTCTGCAGTCAATCAATGACAAAAATCCTCACTTATCCGATAATAGCCCGTCAGGTCTTTCTCTGTCTCGCCTCTTAAGCTGCCCACCCTTTGAAGCGGACTTTCTTCTTAATGGACAGCTTCTTTAAGCATTCCTGACAGTACTTTGTCAGCTTTATTGTATAAAACCCTCATTTGCAAGACATCCTGAAACACATCGTGAAGGTTGAGCCAATCGCGGGGTTTTGGGCTCATGCGGCGCATGGAGCTGGTCACTGTAAAGAAAAACAAAATCGCTTTCTTCCATGCATATGAATACTCCGAGACATTTTGATCATTTCTGACTGTATTTGAATACATACTAGCGCACCAGTGTCTTTCTGCGCTTGGCTCATTGATTACGTGTCTGACATTCAGAATCATCAACTTTTAGTTCTATTATGAGTCTGCCTCGCTGTGGATTACTCGTCTGCATGCTATGATGTGGCTGGATGACACATGGGGAGTAAATATAGACTAACCCCCTTTAGGCATGATGGATTGCATTTGCCTGAGGGCAGAACACTTAAAGTTGAAATGTTGAAGTTGTGGCGGACGACTGGTTAGCACGTCCGCCTCACAGTGCCGAGGTGCAGGGTTCGATTTCGGCTCCGTGTCCTTCCTGTGTGGAGTTTGCATGCTCTCCCCGCACCTGCGTGGCTTTTCTCTGGGTATTTGCTGGCCTGCATAGTCCGCATACCTGGCTGTGCTGTCCACAGCAGAAACTCTGAAGTCTTTTTATAAACGCCATCAGCCTCAGGGGGTGAGGCAAAAAAATGACTTGCTGTCATTCCAGACTTTTAATGACAGATGAGCATCATCGCTGTTGCAGTACATACCAGTGACTAATATGGACTCATCCCAAAACTGGGCAGCCCGCTTAGTGGAAGTCAAAGGTGTTCAGTGGGAACAAAATGATTCCACGTGTTGAAGAAAAACATGAGTGTGACAAACTCTGATTTGTTTGGTACATGGGTTGTATATTCAAAATAAAAAAAAAATAAAAAAAAGTTGTAAACAATTGTGACTTTGTTGCTATCCTATGAGAATACAAAGATGCCACAAAATTATTCCATCAGAGCCATAACAGGAGAGCTGCTACACACACAGAAGGCAGCGTTATTCAATTAAAAAGTTAGCTTCAATTAAAAAAAAAAAAAATCACCTCTTCCAACCAGTGAGGAGACTTTATTTATAATTGGAATCGTGATTATTTAATTTGTGCTTGTTCTGTACCCCTTTTTTTGTCATTGAATGCTCATTCCCTGCAAAATAGGACATTTAATAAATAGAAAAAAGGCAAGCATGTTTCTCAGGCGCGATCAAAAGAAGCTTTTAGTAGGGAATGTTGTCAAATGCAGCCTGTGCAGTCTTTGCTAAGTGAATCCACTGACAGATAAATTGGCCAAATGTCCCTGTTAACTTGCTCCGAGCCATTATGATTTAATTTACCGTAAAGGTCAGAATCCAAATTTTTGGGGTGGCCAACCTGATTGGACAAGTTGAGAGAAAATAAAAGGGATCGCTTCTTTAAAAGGTCATCAATGCGGGTTGTGCTATTTCTCACTTTGCAATTTGAAATGTGAGCAACGGCAGTTCGTTTGAAGACATTTTTAAACACTCGACATCCTAAAGTAGACGCTGTACTAATTTGTGATTGGATTTGAAGTTCATGAATTTTCGAAAACGGAGAATGGAGTTGCATAAACGGCACAATGAAAACAGCCATATTTGGAGTTCGACTTTTTTTCCCCCTCCAGTGCACGCATTAAATTTGCAGCCAATGCCCGAGTCCTGTTTACAAATAGGGTCGCTTCTCCAGAGCTTCTTTGGAAATGAAATGTTGCCGTCAAAAAGAGAATGCAATGGAAGGGATCACACAGCAATGAATGTTTTCCTATTTTCCCTATGAACCTCTGTTTTCAGGTAAAGTCTGTTTTTCTTGACACACGCACATATACACACACACACACACACACACACACTCAAAAGCTAATAAACCAGCCGTATTGAGTACCATAGAGGGTCAGCGGTAATAATGGCTGGCTGCTCTTGACTCTTTTCCACTCGTTGTCCTTTTCCGCTCCCTCCTCTCTAAACTCAATTCTCTCTCTCTCATCTGAAGACTCTTCTCTTCGCCTCTTGTCCCCCTCTAGTCCTCTCATGCACCCCACTCCTATCTAGGTCACCCATCCGTCCTTATTTCATCTCAATCCGTCAAACCCCCACCCACCCTCCGCTTTCGCCATGGAGGAGCACTCCAAGTCTTAGCGTTTGGACTTCCTTTAATTAAGAACTAAATAAGAGCATGTCAGCCGAAATGATTGGAACAATGTAACAATGGACACTTGGGAGTCCTCGTAGTCACCGCATACAATTTCTTTTCCATAAACAAATGATTTATTTTGCCTATTCAGTCAGTAGAAATGACTTTTTTTTTTAACCTGAATCTTCCGTTCACGCTGCTTCCTCCTAGTTGCTCCAACGGGTATTACGGACAGCCCACTGTCCCAGGAGGTTCCTGCCAGCCCTGCGATTGCCACGGTAACCTGGACCTGTCGACACCCGGCAGCTGCGATCCAATCACAGGCCAGTGTCTGCATTGTCGACATGGTTATGGTGGCGTGGCCTGCGACAGCTGCGACGACGGATTCTTCGGAGACGCCATCACGGCGAAAAACTGCCGGCGTAAGTTAAGAAAAAAATTAATAAAAATTCTGCATCATCTTGAGAAGTTTACCACCCTGCTGTCTCTGGTGTCAACCCCACAAGGAGCCAACGCCGTTGTCTGCCGTTTGGCCGGCTAGCGGCTGGTGACTAGACGTGATGATGCCTTTTGAAGGAGCGCAGTGTTTTGGGTGGAACGTCAGTGCATGACAGGAAGAACACGAAAATATGCGAATATTGCACAAAATAGATGTTTTTCAGTGAGTCGTTGTATTCTACAGAAAAAATGTATGTAAGGGTTGACTATTTATTAGAACAAAGGGGAAATTCCAGTAGCGTCTGCGTGTCAGCAGGGGCGTTAACACTGATAAGTGACGTTTCCTTTGCGGAAAGCTCAATTGTTGCGAACCGTTGTCTGAATACAGAAACAGTCAGCGCACCATCTGGGGGGTGTGCGCCGCGCGTGTTTTGCTTTTGCTCCTCGCGCGCCTTATCTTGCCTCGGCCGGCTACCGACGAGCAGCTGCGGAGGTGTGATGTCGGAGCCGGCTCGCTGGCAGCCAGCTGTGTTCAAGAGTGACAACGCAAAGTCTACCTGGACACAAAGGAGAGACACGCGTGCAGATGTTGCTTGTCTGTGAAAACAGAACTGCGTCGTCCTTGGCCGCGACGAGCGATGGGCAGGCTCCCCAATCGGCAGACGGATCAAGCACAAAGGCAGCTCGATGGGCCGACTTTGACTATTAATGTATGTTTGATAGTTGATTGTTCTGTAGCTGTTTTCCCCTCCGCCCAAGCTAAATGGTTATCGATTAATCGGCCTGATCTATGGCGCTGCTCCGCTGCTGATTGGCTGCTCATGTCCGAGAGATGGAGGGGTTGTTATTGATCCTGCGCAAATGACAAAAGACTCGCAGGAATTATTAAAAGACTATAAGTCTCTTTCTGACTCTCTTTATGGCTCCAAGTCTTAATGAACTTTATTGAGTGGCGCCGCAGAGTTTGGGTCAAGTCCATTTATAATAATAATAATAATAAATTACATTTGTAAGCGCCTTTCAAAACACTCAAGGACACTGTACAACCAAGAACAGATAATAAAACAACAGATAAAATAAAATAAAAGTAAATAAATAAAAATAAAAAGATTTAAAAAGATTTAAGGTGGATAGGCAAGTCTGAATAGGTGGGTTTTGAGCTGGGTTATAAATATGGAAAGAGAGTCAATATTGCGAATGTTGGGTGGAAGAGCGTTCCAGAGTTTGGGGGCAGAGCGGCTGAAGGCTCTGCACCCCATTGTACTGAGACGGGCAGGGGGCAGAGAAAGGTGGAGGGAGGATGAGGACCTGAGTGAGCGAGAGGGAATGGAAATTTGAAGGAGATCTGACAGGTAGGGGGGCGCAAGGTTATGGATGGCCTTGAACGTAAAGAGAAGTAATTTGAAGTTGATTCTAAATTTGACAGGAAGCCAGTGGAGCTGTCGGAGGATGGGGGTGATATGATGGAAGGAGGGGGTTCTCGTGATGATCCGGGCTGCTGAGTTCTGAACAAGTTGAAGTTTATGGAGGAATTTTTGATGGACACCGAAGAG
>CAAKHF010016790.1:1325-12205 GCA_901007745.1 Hippocampus kuda
TGTTACCAGCCTGCATCAAGATCCTATTTTAGCTCGTATGGGACATGACCTGCTCAAAAATGCAAAGAAATACAACAAGCATGAAAACATTCTCATGGCTCATAAGAGAGAGAGAGAGAGAGAGAGAGAGAGAGAGAGAGAGAGAGATTCTTCCTCTTCGAGGCCAGAACATTTGTAAACGGAACAGGTAGCGCTCTTTCTCTGCACTGTATTTCTCTGATCCCAAATACACACGCAGCAGTTTCAAGCCACATATGATTTCCATGTTAATTATGTCAATAAAGGGATGACGACTTGGTGAAGGGTTTTTCACCTATTTATGAATGTGGTCAACTTAAACCTGCATGTGTGATTGAACTGCAATGAACTCTGTGGTTCCAGGGAAGTGAAAGGAAGCCAAATAACCGTGCCTGTGGCAGCTCACGACTTAACTTGCAGCAAGCACAGTGTGTACACAACATAAAGAAAAATGCCTGACAAGGCTTAGAACACAGCCAAACACAAGCTGCTATTTAAGAAGCTCAATAGCCTCAGTAAATAGTCAAAATAATTTGTCATTATTGGTCAAAGATATATTTATTTCCAGATTTCTTCATACAAACATCTTTACTTTCAAAAAAATAAAAAACAGATGAATCAATAAAAGTGCCCGGTAACGGCTGCAAACCGTGTCGAAATAGGAGCCAAAAAATAGTTGTGTCATGATTGGGTCGAAGCAAGTCGGACAAAAAGGAAAACATGTGGGTGTCGTCGCACCTCTGTGGGCTCAAACCACAAAGTTGCACAGAAATGAACTCTTTCCGTTCGATAACGTGAAAAAATAAATCTGATATTTTGTATTCATTTGTTCTACACAATTCTATAATGTTGGATTAAACTGACAGCAATCACAAAACACTTGCTCCACAGAAACTGGAGCACACAACTTAGTTACGATGCCTCCAAAACAATTGAAAGAAGAGTGAAAAACTGGTGAAAATCATGTGCTTATTTAGTCAAGAAAAGTGACTCCATCTGTCTCATGTGTGTTCTTGCAAAATGTTCTTTATGATATATCACCCTGTACCTCGTAGGCATTTGCTTTTATTTTTCCTTTGTCTTTTTTGTCACTTATTCTGTATCCAAAAACTTAGTAAAAAAAAAAGTTACAAAAAAAAAATAAAGACACTATATGGCAGAAGTTGACAAAATATTCGTCTTTTTAAAAACGATTATTATAATACATAATTGGCTTCAAATATAGAAAACACGACTGAAGGTAAACAAGTGTCACTCCACCTGTCTGTACAGTTGCGTTTAAAGCAATAGAATTCAGTCCCTCTTAGCCCGAAGGCAATTAAGCAGCTTTGTTGCCGATCGGGTCCTCTTGAAATGCCTGCGCTGCGTTCAGGTGATTGGCCAGTTCTTGAATCACAGCATCCCTTCCGATTTGGTCATTTCGCCTCCGCTCCATGATCACGTCCTCCAGGCTCTGGAATTCCAGGACGTGGCTCTTCCTGTCCGGAAAGTGCATTTTTAAGCGGTACGGCTGTTTTCCGATTCTGATCTCCCCCCCGATTTTAAACTCTCGCCGTCCGAAGCGACACCAAGCCGCAAAGCACTCAGAGTTCCTCCAGTAGAGTTCTCGGTCTCTGGAGCCCACGTGGTCCACGGCGTTGCGCACGATCACTTGCGGCTGGAGTGCACGGTATCGGTAGAGGCTGTTCACAATGCGGCCTCTTTTGCCCTGACTCACGTCGGTGAGGAAGCCGTTCTTGATTTCGGCCCGATGCAAGTGAACCACCTGGAAGTCGCCCACGTACACGGCCCAGTGCGGGTATTGTCCCGTGGCCACGAACTCCAGCACGTCTCCGGGTGTGCACTTGTTGAGCAGACTCTCCGCCGAATGAGTGTCGGTTCCGGTGTTCCTCTCGAACAAGCACTCCTCTCGGAAGTAAACCGAACACTCCAGCTCGTCCTCGGGTTCAAAAGGCTTTTCTTGGTGCTTCGCGAGGTGGTTGTCCGGCGGGTACGGCTCCGAACTGTCGTCGTCGTCATCATCATCGCCGCCGTCGTTGGAGAAAATGTAAGAGACACCGATGCGCGGTCCGTCGTCGACTTCTGGTTCGAAGCCGTTCGGATCCGACGTGGGCACCTCCACGTAATTTAAATGAGTGAGTTTCTCCACCTGGTTCCCCATAAAGGTGAAAGGAGGTGGACGCAGAGTGGAGCGTACAAACGGATCCACCTGTTCTTCACGCGACCACGTCAACCCGGTCCAGAGTTGCGCCAATAATCCATGTCCCTGTTTGGAAATTCTGCACGGGAGCAGCAGCTGCCTGCGTGGTGGACATAAACACGCACACAGTTAAGACCGGCTCGTCTCTCCCGCTCACCCCCCGACGCGCGCGCACACGCAATATACTGTCTATATAAACACGGCTTCCAACAGGTGAGACCTGACCCACCTGTTGGCTCAGTCTTAAATACTTATTTGCCCCACGAGACACCTGTCATGTCACTCTTCCTCAAATTGTCACAGTTTATTTTAATCCGGTTGCATTTTCGAATTTGGACTCACCTGTACAGCAGAAAGTTGCAACTCCTCTTCCTGCCTCAGTTTGTAGTAAAGTACTTTCCGGTCCCCTCCCGTGCGTCGCGGGACTCTTAATGTTCGTTTAAGACGAAACTCAGGCAGCTTTCATTCAGCGACTACTGGGAGGTGTCATGATTTAAAGGCACAGTGCACTTGTTTTGGCCTCATTGTCACGGCACTTGGTTTGGCAACAGAAACAGATCAAGTATCACACGATGTGCTTCAGTAAGAGCAGATTTCACATGGAGAAAGTGAAATTGGGAGTACGTTGAGAAAGGACGTGCATTATTTCAGTCCTGGGTACAAATGAGGTCCAGGTGTGACAGGAGTTCTTTTTTGTTGCAGTTTGCCACTTGAATTATGTTCAGAATTATCAAACAAATTGGACAAAGATAATCCAAGCAAAATAGATTAAGTTTGTAAATGGTGATTTTATTTATGAAGAGGAAACAAATCTCTTCGGTTACCTGGCCTTGTGTGGAAAAAGTACTTGCCCACCTCAACCTAGTAACTGGTTGGACCACCCCTGGCAAAAATATCTGAAATCAATCATTTTCTCTAACTGGCAATGAGTCATTCACATCTCTGTGGAGAGATTTTGGATTGCAGCCTTGCTGTAGAACCCAAGTGCGCTTCTGCTGGAGGTCACAAAATGATGGCCCGACATTGTTCCTCAGAATTTTCTGGTTTCATGGTTCCGTCAATCACATCACATCATTTAGGTCCCAAATGAACCCAGTCTCTTCCTTTTCGCTGAAGCATGAAAGCTGACCTAAACTGAGGGCAGTTTAGGTCAGGAAGGAAGGGAGTCCTTCTGTTTTTTTTTTTTTTTTTTAAAGATGGTGTCCGGGGTTACTTTGTGAACTCCTGGAGAAGGCAAATTTTTGTAGGCCAGCTGTCCACCACTGTTCCATGTTTTCTCCATTTGTGGATAATGGCTCTCGCCGTGGTTCGCCGGAGTCAGATGTCAATTACTTTCATTATTAAATTTCTTGGGATTGTGGCATTTTTGTTGCAGCTTTTTGAGATCATTTGGCCAACTTAATTTTGCATGACAGGGTTGATACACATTTGACAATAAAGTTGTATCCAATCCAATCTAATCCAAACATAACTGATTTCTTGATTGAACAGGTCTAAAGGTAATTTGGCTTGCGTGTGTTCAGTCGAAATGAACTCAAGCTTTCCAAAAATGTGATTTGCCAAAGTTAACTCATTATTGAACAAACACGATTGCTCCGATTTCCTCCCTCATCCCAAAAACATGCATGGTAGGTTAACGGAACACTCAGTATTGTCCGTGCATGCAATTGTGATTGCAAATGGTTGTTTGTCTGTGTGTACCCTGCGATTGGCTGGCAACCAATTCAAGTTGTACCCCACCTACTGCCCCAAGACGGCTGGGACAGGCTCCAGTACGTCCGCGGCCCTCGTGAGGATGAGCGGTTCGGATGATGGATGGATATGAAGTGACCGGTGAGCATGAACATCCTCTGTGTCACAAAGGAACGAACTACTGGACCATGCAAGTCCATTTTAGCAGGGAAGCATAGCACAACTGAACAACTATGAATCTTATTAGCTGTACAGTAGCTTTTTAAAAAAAACAATTATAAATGGCGAATTTGAATTGAATTTCTATGTTTTATCAAATGCACTTTTATAAAGCAGAACTGCAACACAATATCTGTTTTTTGTTTTACATGGTGCATTTAACTATTAGGAAAATAGTCAACCTCGAGTATGTACTCGGCAATTTATCTTCAATAGTCAGAACACCATGTGCTCTTCTCTGATGATATCAGATGTTACAATCAGATTCTTAAAATTTTCAAAAAAGCTAACTAGCTGTTCAAAGGAAGCCAAACAGAGCCAACTTTGTTCAGTCTTATCTAAAACCTTGCATTTGACCTTTACACTGGGGCAAAGTCATACCGGAACACAACATGGCCTCCCACAAAGCATTCCCACAACCTTGCAAGCAGAGTACAAAATTTATGCCCAAGATAAAGAATTATTTGATTATCCACACTGTATTTACAGCTCTGCAACAAAGTGCAAATGTCTGTGCCGGTGCACCTCCAAATCCACAAATGAAATGGTTGCTGCAGAACTTCCTGTGACACAAGTTCCAATTCGGGCAATGTTCATTCACAGCAGAAGTGAGTCAACACCAACTTAGACCATAATTGGTGGTATAGTCAAAGTGCTGTGTAAAGCACTCCTTGTAAGGGGAACCAACTAAAGACCCTTAGAAATGCCTAATGCACGGTTATTAAAAGCTTATCTTAACCTTGTTGTATCTCAGCACAACCTTTGATTCTATTTGGACCCTTAATAGGCTCGGAATGACGAGACTATATCGATTGCAAACGTTTCACCTTGTTAGCATGTAAAACTACATTCTGGGCTCTTGACACTTCAAATGCATATTTAAGTGGGTAAACATATAGTCTTAAGAATTACTTTACCAGGCTTCATACATTCAAATAAGATATCAGTTAAGAAATTCCTCAACAAATTGGGTTACTGCCAGAATGAAGCATCACCACTGTACTGTTATTAATGATGTTCTGTGTGTCCTATTAGCCTCATTTCTGTCTTTGGCGATCACGAATTCCATTAGAAAGCAGTACACGGTCTTAAAATGTACCACTGGAGGCCAGACGCAAAGTGGGGTTTACTAAACTAAATGTGTCATTCTCCTGCCTTTCCAGCAGCTCCTATATTTTGTTGTTCTACTTCTTCCTTTCATAACTTTGCTGCTGTGAAATGGGAATTTCTCCATTGCGAGACTAATAAAGGTTTTCTTATCTTATCTTATTTAGGAGTCACGGATCTGTCGTCACGCAGATGTCTCCCTCTAGTGGCTAGTTTGGCCATCACTGAGACGACCCCCCCCGCCCCCAATTATGAATGCACAATATATTCTTATATACAAATAATATCCTTTTAGTCCAATTCAATAAGAATGAAAGGTATTGCAGAAATACAAAGCCTATCACAAGTAAGTATTGCTCAACACCATGGGTTCATTTTTCGTGAAAACAATGAAAATTCTTCAAACAATTTGAAAAATAACAATGAATAAAACATCAACTTTGTCATGAACGTTCACAATAAAAGCATGCAGTTCTATGTGCTTTTGCTCTTTCTCTTCAGAGTGCGGTCCGGAACCAGGTCTGACTCTTTCACATCTTTGTTTCCACAACCCACCACAGGGCAGCTGGAGGGCACAAACAAAGGTTCTTTAGCAGTACACAAGCGAATACAGGGTCTCTCTCACTTCAATGAGAGCGTAGAAATGACTATGAACTAAAAGCTATATGGAGTGACCATGACAATACACCACAAAACCTTCCATTTCTAAATGACAGCAATGAAATCTCAAAAGAAAAAGAGATCATCTTACCGACACTTCTTGTTCTGATTCCGTCTCGTTTCAATGAGGATTCTGATGGGTTTTTCGTCATAGTGATGGTTACACTTCTTATTCTTTACTGGGTTGACCATGTCCTCCTGGATTAGATGCAAACATACAGTATCACGTTAAACACAGAATGATGCCATTACACCTTCACTAGACACTTCATTAGGCACACCTGCACAATATCACAATGACACTTCATTCACTGGTGCTTCATTACGAACTGTATTTGGCTTTCCCTTATTTAGCAACATGAGGGGGAAATATGAAATGATCGACCCCTAAAACATGATGTGACAAACATCTAACAAAGCATTAGCAGAGTGCTTGATTCTGTTTTAATACCAGCATAGAAGCCACATGTACAATATGTCGCAATGTCGTCAACTCTCGACACACTGAACAAGTACACTTTGAACACAAATCCAACTACGCAAGTGAACTCCGACTCCGATTAATTTGTGGAAGTGTGGTGTTCAAATCATAGGTTATGTTTTTGTTTTGTTTTTCACAATTTTCCATTTTCTGAGGTTAGAACAGCGCTGGCTAGACACCTAATACTGGCACGGGGGTCAGAAGGTCATGAAAACATGAATAAGTCACCAGCCATGTTGAAAAAAAAAAGGCTTATAGTTTTAAATGGATAAGAATAAGAATAAGAAAAACCTTTATTAGTCTCACAATGGAGAAATTCCCAATTCACAGCAGCAAAGTTATGAAAGGAAGAAGTAGAACAACAAAATATAGGAGCTGCTGGAAAGGCAGCCACTCACGCGGCGCCATTTTGAAGTCAAAAATAACAAAAATAACACAACACATAGGACACAAGACAGTCGTGCAATCTTCACCACTTTTCTGCATACACTTTGTTGTCTGGAAGCAGTTATAGATGAAAGAGGAGAGGATCAAAGTGTCCTTTCACCAGTGGATCAGAGACGTCATGCTGAAAAATGTGCACACATCTGCTACAAGCCAAGTATGTGCGTATGGATGTGCGCCAAGTTATTTTTGTGACTGTGGTAGGTATGGTACGGTGCAACTTTTCATGAGGTACTGATGATATTATTCGTAGAAAATTATATTTGTTAGTATATGGGTATTGTCTAGTTAGGGTGAGAAACAAGGAGGGTACCTGGGTGAGAGGGCAGGTGAAGTTGACTTGGGTCTGTGTCACAGCAAGGTCCTCATCAAGCTCCTCGATGTTCCTTGATTCTTGGCTGACTGAAAACAGGACACCCAAAACGCACGGCACTTATACAACTATATACTTTTGACACGATAACAGGAGAAAGGCAACCTGATCAGCAAAAGAAAACCACATGTCCGCTTCGGCAGAGGTGGGCAATTCATTTAGCAAAGGGGCCACATCAGAAACCACAAGGCTTTCGAGAGCCAAGCCAACATGCTAACTTCAACTTTGTCTATAGTCTATTTTAATGCATTTAGAAAAGTGTATTGTCTTGCTTCGATTAATTGCAATGTGTTTAGATATGGTCTGCATTGTGATGGAGAAATGTGCAATACAATTATACAAAGTCAAATTACAACTTTAGGCTTCAAAAATACTCTGAATCTTGTGCACCAACCGCCAATTCATATTAGTCATTCCGAGTCAGGATTTACAAATATATAGCGAAGTGGGAAGTATAATATTATTGACAGCATGTATAATGATAGTGATGACTGAAAGTACACCCAACACATACAGTATATGAAACATGAGATTTTCTCACAGTATTAAATCAGGCCAAATCTTGGCCCTCTTCCCTCCACCGTGCAGGAAATAAGAATCTTGCTAACATTGGGACCACTCATGTCATTTTTGCTCGTCTCTTATTGGGAAAAATATTTGCTGGTGGGAACAGAAATTGAACCAAATAGAGTGAAAACGGTGCCAGGTTTGCGACACGGCAAACACAAATCGGAGCTCTTGCTTGTTACCTCGCTTGCACTAGCGTCCACACTTGACATGAAATAAAAGACAAATCTCTAAGTAAACATACTGCATATTTTATGTTTTACTTGAACTTCACGGTCAATGTTACGGCTGGTCATAGACTGTGGGCAGGCTGAATGTGGCTCCCAGGCCGTGAATGCCAAGGTCTGGGCTAAGTTAACAATGTCTCAAACTGTATGTCATTAAATGTCAAAGCAGTTTTGCACTGCAGGTGGCCAGTCATAATTTGCATTTTGTGTCTCATTAAATCACATTGAATAGCAAATCTAGGAATCGCAGTTAAGTCACAATTAAATTTTTCCAGTAATTAAACAGCAGAGACCGTCTCCAAAAGCTTCGCTTGTAGGATGGACGCACGCACATTAACATGGTGCAACACGCTTAAGTGCTTGGGTGATTGATTACACTTTTAGTCTGGCTAGAACTGCATTAAAGCGGAGTGTTTCCAACTTTGAACAGCAAAAGAGCAGGCAATTTAAGTGTCTGGAGAGAAAATTTTCCACATAATGAGAAATACTATACGCACAGCTAAACAGGACTGGAAAATGGAACTGAATTACTTTTACATTGCAACGTATGTCAGATGCATGGCAAAAACCTCAAAATAATATAAAATCTATTGCATTATCAAATATCTCCATAGTTCCGGTGTATGGGGATGGAGTGGGGGGATAAAGGGAATTGATGCAAATGACTCCGCAAGAGTTTCAAGTAATGATCAAGAGCATGAACAATGCTTAGCAATGTTTGCTCTGTGTATAGACGCTAACCTTAAATAAATACGCTTTAATCATGGTGTAACAAGAACAACGGCAAGCAACATCAAAGGTAAAGAGTGGGAGGCAAATATTTGCACCCAAATAAAAGGGTGTTCACTTTTTTTAAATTAGCCTCAAGCACTAAGCAACCACCATTTTAATCTTTTACCAGGCATTTTTGTACCTTGTTTGTGAGAGCGGTTGATGCTTTCCTTAAACACAACTATTTTCTGGTGAGTCTGCAGATCTACGTCAGATAGTTGGCCAATTTTTTCTGTGAAGTTCTCCTTCACTCTGGAGGAGATCGTAAACAAGGCCTCTTGTTGCTGTGCAGTCACCTACAGAAATAATGCGTTTTAGTGAGTCACTTCACCAAAAAACACAGAGTCTGTGTGACAGTTTTACTTTGGCAAAGTTTCATTATCCAAACTTTGGCGAGCATCTGTTTAACTGTCTAGAATGAGCATTAATACCTCTGCTGTAGCTTGTTGCACAGTATCAACAAAGCACTCAATTTCTCGGTCCAGCTTGGCACATTCCAGCATCAGGGCCTCCATCTTGCTGATGCCAGAGTTCTCTTCTCCATCTGCACACACAAGACCAAGATATTCTTCATAATCGTTTCAAGCATGATTATACAACTAGTTTTAGTACAAAATTGAGTTATGGTTGCCTTTGGGGTGCCGGTTACCACATAAATGTTTATTTATCTATCTATCAGATCTTCTTCAGATTTCCATTCCTTCTCGCTCATTCAGGTCTTCATCCTCCCTCCACCTCTCTATACCCTCTGCCCGTCTCAACACAATGGGGTGCAGAGCCTTCAGCCGCTCTGCCCCAAACTCTGGAACTCATTTCCACCCAATATTCGTAACATTGATTCTCTTCCCACATTCAAAACCCAGCTCAAAACCCACCTATTCAGACTTGCTTATTCCACTTAAATGTATCTCTTTTTTATTTATAATTTTATCTGTGGTTTTATTGTTTGCTCTTGCCTGTAAAGTGTCCTTAAGTGTTGTTAAAGGAGCTTACAAATAAAATGTATTCTTAGTATTATTTGTTAGTGGTGTAAGTGTAGTCATGGTTTGGTTCATTTGTCGATGCAGCAAGGGAAAAAAAAATGCAAAACTGATTATATTTTGTGTAAACTGGAACACATTTAATGACATGACCAGCAACAATAGTTTTTAACTCATTCAATGTTCCCCTTTCCAGTTACAATGTATAATTATAATAATAATAATAATGCATTTTATTTAATAGTGCCTTTCATGCCACCCAAGGACACTGTACAGACAATAAAAAATACAATGTAAAAATTGTTAAAAATTATATAAAACAAGACATAAAATCATAAAATATAGGAGATGGAAAGGCTATGTATTGTAAGCAATCCTGAACAGGTGTGTTTTTAGACGGGACTTGAAAGTGGAGAGCCGTGTGCAGCTTTGGAGGTCCGGAGGTAGATTGTTCCAAAGCTTTGGGGCAGCGCGACTGAAGGCTCTGGCTCCCATTGGTGCTCAGGCGGGCAGGGGGCACTGACAGGCGGAGGGAAGACGAGGATCTGAGGGAGCGAGTGAGGGTATGCACCTGGAGAAGGTCGGACAGGTAGGGAGGGGCCAGGTTGTGAATGGCCATATATGTGTAAAGGAGCAGTTTGTAGTTGATGCGATGTTGAACAGGGAGCCAGTGAAGCTGTTGGAGAACGGGGGTGATGTGCTGCTGGGAGGATGTTTTTGTGATGATGCGAGCGGAGGCGTTTTGAACCAGCTGGATTTTATGGAGGGACTTTTGAGGTAGGCCGAAGAGGAGAGCGTTACAGTAATCAAGGCGGGATGTGACAAGACTGTGGACCAGAACAGCAGTGGAGCGGGGGGTGAGGGAAGGGCGAAGTCTGGTAATGTTGCGGAGGTGGAAATAAGCAGTGCGGGTGATGGTGTTGATATGTGAGTGGAAGGTGAGCATGCTATCCAGGATGACACCCAGACTCTTGACCTGGGGGGAGGGGGACACTAAGGAGCTGTCATGTTGAGGGAGAAACTGTTTATTTTAGATAAAGTGGATTTGTGCCAAGAAGGAGGATTTCAGTTTTATTGGCATTTAATTTTAGAAAGTTTGTTGTGAACCATGTTTTGAGTTCAGAGAGGCAAGAGGTGAGGG
>CAAKHF010016797.1:2269-18736 GCA_901007745.1 Hippocampus kuda
GGGGGGTGTTGGGTCTGGGGGCCGGTGTCTATCCCAGCTGACTTTGGGCGAGAGCGGGGGCACAAACAATGGACTGGTCGCCAATCAGGTTGACAGCCAGAAGCAAGTCCCAATTAAGAGCGGGCCTTCTCAAAGCGGCGTCCGCTCAATCGACTTGCGGCAAGACAACAGAAAACTTGAATAAATGATGCTGGGACAGGAATCAAAAGCAATTTCCAGAAGCAATTTAAAAAAGCGACAACACCGTTATGGTTTTTTTTTTTTTTTTTTTTTAGAATAAAGATGTCTTTGTCAGAATGAAGTTTATCGAGTAGGACTTGTACTTGTAAAATGTACGACTCTGGGAAAAAAATCCAACTTGATGAATGTGACCCATGATGACGCATTCTTGGGAAAATAGTCGGTTTTGGGCAAAGCACTCAGCAAAACGTTCCTCAACTCACTTCAACATAGTTTCTTGCAAGTTGAATATCGTTCATGAAAATACTCAATAAAATTTGGAACAAAAAAGTAAAATATATCTATTTTTTTCCAATGATAAATATCCAACTACATTTGACGTTTAGTAACAAAAGTATCAAGTACAACTTTATTGTCGAATGTGCCATATAACATACAGCACAGATGAAATTTCCACCCTCTTAAACAGACAACAGACAACAAGAGCTGACTAGAATTACAGCAAAAATGTCCTCTGTTTTCCTCTTTGTCAATTATATGAGTTTTTGGCATTGATTTTCGATGTATTTATTTCAGTTGACTGCTCAGCCATTCACCGCAAAACAGAAGGTCCAACAGATGTCCGGGAGCTGGGCTCTTTTTACAAGCGACGTCATCTGGCTGGTAGCGGCCAGAGTAAAAAGTCATGAAGATCGACTCAAAATAATAAATAACAAGTGCGGCCAGTCCACAATGTCACGCTGGATAAAAATTCTCCTTTTTTGGTTCATGTATGAAAGAAATACGCAGCACAACGGGGGTTTAAATTTCTGCCCAATAAACCACAAGCACATTTCATCTTTCTCGATCCATCCATCGTCTGTCGGTCCGCCAGTTTGACTGACTGACAAATCAAAGCAAGCGGGGAAGTGGCTTGCAATACGTGGTGTGGAAGGCTTCTCAAGGAGCATTCAAGCCACAACTCCTCTTTTAGAAGGTGCCCATTTGGCAAACAAAAGGATGGTAAGCGAGAGCATGCTAGCTTTCTTGAAGATGCGTGGGTGGTGACGCATCTTATTTTAGAAGCGGTATGATGCACTGCACTTATTGTGTATCTTCAAAGTCTGGAGACTATTATAAAGTACCTGGATGTGATTTGTGGATGTTTTTAAAAAGATTTTTTTTGTTGGGATTTTACTCTCCAATAATTATGTTTTTTTTTTTTTTTTTAAATCACATTTCAACGCCAAACCTCAGAACCGCGAGATGTGCAGGGCGCCCTGTTGCCGGCTTGGAACATAAAACGAACCTTTAAAAGCAACACAGTTGCACAAAGGGCATGCCCCGACGCTACAAATCCAACGCACCCTGGGCGACATCGGCGTCTGGGAAAGTAACGATAAGCCCTGATTTGTTTTGATGTGCAGCAAATGTTGATCGGTGTGTTTAGACTCCCCAAAGCGCTCGTTTACACACGGAGCACTCTTCGGGAATCATCCATCACGCACCCACACGTGTACGCTACCTGAGAGGACAGCAGGTCACAGTCAACGTGCGCGCCCCTCCCTGTGCGATGGCGCTGCAGCAGGGCGGCCAGGACGGCGCCGTGCGCATACAGACCGGTCGCCAGGTCCGTCATGGCCACACCTGGTCGGACCGGATCACCGTCCTGTTGGCGCAAACGTTGCATCGTGGGACGTCTGGAGCACACAGGCGCAGACGGGAGCCTGTCTGACCTCTGACCCGGTGATGTGCATCATGCCGGACACAGCTGAGGCGATGGAGTCGTAACCAGGCCTTTGATTGTGAGGACCCGATTGCCCGTAACCTGCACACACACGCGCACGCACACATGGGAAAGTCACATGAGGTGGTGTCTTACATCTGAGGGGGGAATCAACCAATCAGAGTGAGTCGACATTTGAGGTGATTTCTGAATAGCCTGCAGTGCCTTCAGGGTAAAGTCATGAAAGTTTGTGCGGATGAAGAAAAGTGGAGGGCCAGACGCTGACGCCATCTGGTGGCTAACAAGAGCAACAAGCGCAAGGAACTCGTAAAACAGGCCGAGGGAGCACGGTGAGGAGTGATCAGCACATCTGCCACACGGGCAACAGGTTCTGGGTTCGAACCTGAGCTCACAACTTCCTGCGAGAAGTTTGCTTGTTGTTCGACTCGTGCTGCTCTCACCTTACAAAGCATGCGAGCGGAGTGGTTGTGCCCCAGATTGTTGACTAGACCATCGTAGGTTTACATGTGCCCAACATTGGCTGACGACCAGTGAATTGTCTATCTGTGCACCTGAAATGGAGCAGTAGATGAGCGCCGGGTTTCGTTCGCTGAGCTCGTCGTATCCCAAACCCATCGCAGACAGTTTGCCCGGCAGGAAGTTCTCCATCAGCACGTCACACACGCCGGACAACTGACAGCAACGCAAACAAGCAACATATTAGCGTGTCATCAACGCGTTAGCATGTCGTCAACATGTTAGCATGTCAACACTGTAACAGTGTGTCTTCAACATGTTAACTTGGCGTCATTGTGTTGGCTTGTCATCAACGCGTTAGCATGTCAACATGTTGGCACGTGGTCGACACACTTGCGTCATCTACATGTCAGCATGTCTTCCATACGTCAGCGGGTCGGCAACATATTGTGCACACGTGGTGACGGACAAATAATATCTCTGAATGTGAAATTATTTCGAATTAATTGAATTTTGATTCATCCATCAACTCTCAAGTAATAAAGAAACTGTCAAATGTGCATGTCATAAATGTGCTATATTTATACTAAAAAGATTTGGGGTGGCCCACTAATTGCGTAATTTCCATGATGGGACTTGTTTGAAGGGAATGTTTGGGGTTATGGTAGAAATGTCCTCATTTTTTCTTTGTCATTTAAAATTTTTTTTAATCAGAATTTTCACTTCAATTATTTGGTCGATTGGTACCTCGTGGATGACTTGTGCTCCACGAGGATGTTTGAAGTCGACAGCGATGCTCTGCAAGTGAAGAAGACGAGATGACGATTGGCAGATTGCCGGCGTCATCCGGCTGCCCGCTGCCGCCGCTTTCACTGCGGCGGTCATCATTCGAGCTTCTTAGCGGTTGTACTTTTTTGTTGCGGTTGACGCTGAGGAAGTAGACGCTCTCCGAGCCCACGAAGGGAGGACCCCACGCTCGGGTGTCGTCACCTGCACCTGCAGACCGACACGCATGCAACACAACACAACACGTTTCAACTCGACGAACATCAATTCATTGATTCGATTGTACTTTTATTTTAAAAAAAAGCCATTTTAAGATTTTAAAAAAGCCACATTTTACAAAATAAATTATGCTAATTGTCTATTTTTTTGTAAGCAAAGCAGAGGAATCTGATTTCTATTCAGGGAAAAAAAACAATACAACAATTGAGAGATTTTCTTTGAAGGCCACATCAGCCAGTCTGGTTTGAATACGCGTCCAACATGAAGTCAAGATGTGAAGCTGGCAGCGTCACCTGGTTTCTCCACTTTGATGACTTCGGCTCCAAGGTCTCCGAGCAGCATGGTGGCGAAGGGGCCGGCCAGGACGCTGCAAAAAAAGATGACATTGAGATTGGCATGAGTGCTCGGGCCCGCACAAGGAAGCCGTCGTACAAGGAAGGCATTGCACTGGTGGAATCTTGAGCAAAGGAGCAAGTTCAAGGTTGAGATCAAGCCACTCCTGAGGCATTGCTCAGTGGTCGAGTGGTCATCTCCCAAAAAACATTACAGGAGTTGCTTGGTTGATTGTGGTAGCGATATACCAGTTAGTGTTCTCATTTGGAGTGTTCGATATTCTTGGTTTTTCATTAAAATTCCTTTTGTAATTATGACTTTATGCCTGCGGTTAGTGACAGGCTGTAATGCATTCTGCCATACAAGCTGCACACACTGCAGAGCCGCTTCAATTCTTACCGGGTCAGGTCCAACACTCTGACGCCCTCCAGTGGCCGGCGGCGGTCATCAACTGCAAACGAATCGCATGTCATACTCTTCCAATGAAATCAGCAACACGAAAACGGAAACCAATTGCTGCCACGCCAGAAAAAAACCCCGAGCTAATTAAAATTTCCATACCACGTTAAAACGTGAAGAGGTTTTATTTGGAGGCCATATCGTGCGGCCCTAGAACGTTTTCATTTTATTTTAGTATTAATTGTAGTAACTTGAAAGAACAGGAAACGCCCATGAAAACGCAAAGCGTTTGGAATACTGCTGACTTGACACCTGTTTACAATTTCGAATGTAGAACAACGTGAATGGGTTTAGTCAACCAAAATGAAGTTTGCATAGCATCAACTTTGGCCCATGTGCGAGGGGACAATTTGAACGATTCGACTCACCCAGACAAGCATTTAGACCAGCGTTTGCATGTTTGCTTTGCTCGTGCTACCTGTTGCGGTTTGTGACAGCCGCCGTCCGTCGGTCCAATTTTTCTTTCTCCTCCTCCCCGGCGACAGCGACGCCAAACTCGTCGAACGGGATGCCCTGAGCCCCTTCTGCGACCAAAGGCTCAATAACAACATCATTTGCAATTGCACGCTCTTTTGCCCGCTGCTAATGCTAACGGTCAAGTGGACGTCGATTTTGTTCATTGGGAACATTCAACAACAGCACTTCCGGGCCAAGATTTTCAGTGTTCTGTGTGCAGAAACGGTTGGCAAACAACATCGGCCTGTTGCTGGGATACGTTAGCGCGTTCACCATATTTCTGCGTCTTTTTCGCCACCTGTCCCAGCTTTTTGGGAATGTATTGCAGCCTCAAAATTCAAAGTTAACGAATATTTGCTAAAAACAATCATTGATCATCTTGAACGTTAAACATATCTGTTGTGTATTTTTTTGCTAAAAACAATCATTGATCATCTTGAACGTTAAACATATCTGTTGTGTATTTAATTAGATATCGGTTGAACATTTGCAAATTATTGTATTCAGGTTTTATTTATGTTTAGCAGAACATCCCAACGTAGTCCAAACATCAGTGGGGAAAAAAAACGTGCGTTGGTTTGGTGCGTACAGATGTCCTGAAACCTAAACTACTGTATAATTGGGTACCAAAAATAGACATTAAAAACATGTGCCATTGATAATCTGATGATTGTGAACAATGGCATCTCAACTTTTTCTATCCACTCTGAATGCCAACATTGCTCCAATCTTTAAACTGCGTGTGGCAATCAGTAAAAAATTTGGTCTACTTTGTTTTTATTATAAAAACAAATGCGAAAAAGTTAAGATTTGACTGTAATTCTGTCCAGAATGTAAAAATAATTTGAATGACTGTCCAATGATGTTTAAGCATTGCAGCGCTACCTTGTGAACAGAAGCTCAACTGCATCTAATTGATCTTCACAGGTTCTAAAGTAAAACTCTTCATTGATTTAATATTAAAAAAAAAAAACAACAACAACACTTTGAACACGTGCTTCTTTCTAACACCAACAATGACGGTTTTACATTAAGTTAAAGCTAAAAAGCTACAGAAAGAGCGGCGGGTGGTCAACATTCATAAACAAGCATGCTCAAACAACGCGTGCGTGCACGTGCGTGTGTGTGCGTGTGTCATGCGCGCTCATCCAGACGTGAGTCTTCCTCTTTTTTCTCTTCTTTTGTTCACTTGTGCTCTTGAATTCTCTTCTGAGATACAAATAAAAAATAAAACTTGTGAGATGCTCATGAAGTCAATATTGCAGTTTTGAGAGTGTGCAGCTCTCCCTAGTAGGCGGACGTCTGCATTGCAGCGGCCAAGCCCAGATACTCGTGGTTCTGGGCGGCGGGCAGGAACAGAGCATTGGGCGGCTCGGGCGCGGGCAGGAAGTCGGCCCGGTAGTCGGGGTTGTCCAAGATGGCGGCACGGGGCAGCGAGTTTTGCGCCGTGTTCAAGTATTCGGGTCCCTCTTGGGCTCGAGGGCCCGTCTTTCTGTACTCCTGCGGGAAGGACGGTGAGGAGGAACCCCAAAATGGACCGGAGTCTTCATAGTTGGGATTGTGGAAGTCTGAACGGGCGCTGCTGCCGCCGGCCTCAGCCTGGTTCACGTACTCTGCAGCAAACCCAGAAGTCAGATGAGGTCACATATGCGCAAACCCTTGAAAGCATCCCACATTGATCTTGGCCAACCTGTCGATGGAGTTTTTAAGCAGACTTGTTGAAGCAAAGTGTCTCTTGTGAAGGCACAAGTTGGAATGATCTTTTTTTTTCTGATTACTTTTCCAGTAAACTTCAACTGGTAGTTCCAAAAAACAGCCCGGAAGCCTCTTTTTGAGTGATTTGTTCACTTTCTGCCAAACTGTTAGTTGTGGTCTTTACCGTGTCCAGGGAGGTGGTCTTTGTCGAACACGTTTCCAGTGGGGTCGCTGATGTAGCGCATGGCGAGACTATTGGCTCGTGCGGGATGAGCCTGCAGACGCACAAAAGGAGGCGTTACAGCCACGTCACGGCGTCGTATGACTGCAACCCAAGCGAAAGGCCCGTACCGCGGCACGGCAGGGATGGTCGCTGTGGTTACTGGAGCCTTTGTAGGGCAGTAGGTACTCCTCGGCGTCCACCACGTCGTCGGCTTCGTCCGAGCTGAGCAGGCGCGAGTAGAACCTGCTGTCGGACGGGCTAGGCGGCTCGCACTGGCACCCAAAACAAAAACAGTTGTTACGCCCGCGAGGGACAAAATATTGCAGCTTCTTCATGTGTCCACATTCACACATTTGTTTCCATTTGACAAGAAAAGAAAACAGGGCAACTTGCAAATGATATTATTTCGTCGAAACAGCATCAATATGCAAAACGTTTCGATGACGGTCGTGCTGCGAATCCACTCTGCCAATAGCAAGTGTTGAATGTGTCGAGGCTAACCTACCTGCAGGACCAGGTACCTGCTGGGGTCCCGCGCCATCTTGGAAAACTCTACGATGAGTTCTCGGAAGCTGGGCCGACTGGACGGGTCGATCATCCAACCTGAGAACACACCAGATGCACTTTTTGTTACATTCTTGCTTACCAGTGTTTACACGTAATCAAGTATAAATACATTGTTACTGGACTGGAGTTGGTTTTTCAGGTGGTCTTTGCGCAAGTATGTATTTTTATGACCACTTTTTACGATTCCTAATGACAATTGAAAGCAGGTTTTTTTTGCACTTTCTGATGGGCTGGTTCCTTTTTTTCGGCAGGTGAGAAAACATGTTGTTGGCACACCATGGAGTCAGGAAGACGGTGGTTTGTAAAAATATTCGTTGAGCTAATGCCAAGTGGCGCTTGTTAGTATCGGTACTTGTGCTCGAGTACTTTTGCCAGGTGTGCAGCTTACACTTGACCATAAGCATGTAGACGTCAATGGTGCAGACGGGCGGCTGCGGCAGGCGCTCGCCGCGCTCCAGAAGCGACGCCACCTCGCCGGCCGAGATGCCGTCGTACGGCTTGGACCCAAACGTCATCAGCTCCCACACCGTCACGCCTATAGGGGGCGTCAGACTGAATTGATTGACACCTCGGGGTAGTCAGACAGGGGCAGCCGGATGGAAGGCAACTTTACCGTAACTCCAAACGTCGCTCTTGTGCGTGTACGTCCACTGGAGGATGGACTCCAAGGCCATCCACTTGATGGGAACCTGAAGAAAGAGGAAGTTCAAGGAAGCCGGCGTGAGACATGTTGATATCTTGAATTGAAGCGAGTTGGGGCTAAATGGCAAACGTGACATCATCAGTCGGCGGAAAATTGACGCTGCAGCGATCTGAAGTGGCATTTGGGGATCTGAAATGTTCTTCTTGACATGGCAAAAACCGAATGCTCGAGTGTTAGCCTCGCATGACAAACCTTTCCTCCGTCCGAGTGGTATTCTTTCTCGTCGGCCGTCAGGAGTTTGGCTAGTCCGAAGTCTGTGATCTTGACGTGATTGGGCGTTTTCACCAGCACGTTCCTGGCCGCCAGATCTCGATGCACCAGGTGGCGCTCCTCCAGGTAGCACATTCCCTGCCAAAAGAGTTTCTCTGTCACCCGAAGCCAGTGGAGGAAGATGGCGGCGGGGGATTTCACAACACAGCGCCTGCGACCGGTCTCGTCTACCTTGGCGATCTGGACGCACCAGTTGAGAAGCCACTGAGCGCCCACGTGTTCTTGGTGCTGCCGCACGTAGTCCAGCAGGCAGCCGTACGCCATCAGCTGCGTCACCAGCTGCACCGACGAGGTCAGACAGATTCCCAGCAGGCGGCACACATGGGGGTGGTCCACGCTTGCCATCACGTACGCCTCCTGCCGGCAAAACCCAGACAAATGCAGATAAACCACAAGATGGCGCCAAAGAAAAATCGATGTACTCGACATGGCTTTGGTCTGAGCACAAACACATCGAATCGCTGCAACGTTGACTATGATCAGTCCAAACTGTATCGTGGAGTACAGAAGAGGAAAAAGAGGGGACTTACATCCAGGATTTCCTTGTTGGCTTTTGGTGACGTGGCCTCTCGGAGAACTTTAATGGCCACCGGGATCTTCACACCCTCTCCGTCAGGAATCCAAAGACCCTGAAAGGCAACAGCGCTCGCTTACCCTCACTGCTAAAATGTCGACTGCTAACCTGTGAAGGTGCTCTGTCACTTTGAAGACTGTTCCGAAGGCTCCGGAGCCCAGAACCCGAATTTTCTTCAGCTCCGTCTCCTTCAGCATCCTCAGCAGAGCCTGGTTGGGGGCCTCGCCACTGGGGGTCAGCGGCTCCACCAGCTGCGTACACGCACACACACAAAACGGTTATTTTTCACGATTGTTTCTGTGCATAATGGAGCATCAAACTTGATGTTCTTTGTGTCACTGTTGGGTTATTTATTAGTTGGACCATGTCCACTGAAAAATCTTGGTTCAAATTCTTCCCAAAAAAGTAAAGAACAGGGCCAAATCAGCTTCCTTTTTTTTTTTTTTTTTTGAGTTTTAAAAATATTTTTTCATCATTCTTATCAAACCTAAGATGAGGGTTTAATCAAATCATCACTTTGGCGCCGACATGCGGCATCTTTCTGTTAAAGTGAGTAGAGGAGTTTCATCGAGATATAAATAAAATGTATTATTATTATTATTATATAAGTCATGCTCTGTCGCCATCTTGTGGCGTCTGCAGGGTTTTTTTCCTTTTTTTTTTTTTGCTGGAGCCTACCGGGCCAGTTGTGGGCCGTGGGCCATACTTTGCCCACCCCCAAAAGTACCTCTCTCTCCTGCAGGAGGCGCCGCATGGTCCTCTTCCTCTTGATTTGTCGTCGCCGCAGCAAGACAAAGACGACCAGTGACAGGATGACGACGAGCAGGAGCCCGCTGACCACGCCCACCGCCAGCGTGGAGTGCCGGGCAGCGCTGAGGACACAAAACCAAAAACACCTTGAAACCTTTCTTTCCGGCAGACTGCACGCCGCGGGCGTGGCGGACATCGTGACGTCATCACGCTACCCGGAACATCCCGACATTCCCGGCCCCGTGCACCTGCACACACACAGATCCACACACATATGTAAACGTCACATCCCAAGCAAACTTTGATTCTGTTTAGCACTTTGTAAGCGTGCTTTGAAAAGTGCATCATGATGACTATTTCATGATCTGGTTACCCCTCAGTGCAGTTTCGGTGGCACGATTGACAATGGCCTTGGCCGTCGGCGTATTTCCAGACGGTCATGTCGCCGTCTCCCATCACGCCATGAGGGCAGCGTGGGACGCAGTGGGGGCCATCTTGGACGTGGGCGCACTGGGAACATTGATCGGGACCCTGCGCGACAAGCCACACCCAGTTAGACAAATGACGGACACGAGTGAATCTAGTTTGAGTTCCTGAAAATATTGCACTTTTTTTTCCTCAAAGTATCAAACATTTTCTGAATAATCTATTCTGATATGACACATTTTTCTCAAAAATATATAATTCGTCCCCAAATATGTTCGCGCCTGTTTTTCCGTGCACTTGCAGTTGAAATCGAGAGCAAATCAGAGCAGTGGTTAAGAATATCAACGTGAAGTGTGTGTGACCTGTCCGTGGCAGGTGGGCGCCCCATCTGTAGCGAGACACTCGAGGTGACATTCCACACAGCTGCCGTTCACCGCCAGCTCCCTGGGCTCCCTGCGCACACACGGATGGCACGGTGGCCGGGTAAGCCTCTGCTTGGTCGAAGGCGCTGGCGGGGTCTAGGGTCTGTGTGTGTGTGTGTGTGTGTCGGGAGAAGGGGTTCATTGGTCCTACCCATGCAGCAGGTTGCATGAGTCCACACAGTGCCCACTATGGTCAAAGTGTTGGCAGGAGACGCACATGGCGGGCCCGGGCCCCCAGCAGCCTTCTTGAGAGCACTCAGGGTGGCACGTATGATTCTGCTCTTCTGCATGACAACACATCGGTACAATCATCATTTGTTCACAATCGTTGCGTCAGTTGTGGCCGTGCAGCCGGTGGATGAACGCGCTTGTTCGCTCTTTCTTTTGTTCCCGTTTGCTCGATAAAGTGTGCATCGGCGTCTCAACCACCTGTGGAGGGGGGATTAGAATTGGTGGCAACTAGCGGCGCTAGACTCTCTTCAGTTCACTCACCGTGTTTATCCTTCATAGTCGGTTGTACAAAAGTGCAAGCTAGCGATATAGGTAGATGGCAAAATGCTAACGGTGATATGGCAATTTTTTGAACAATCATCAGTCAAACGACAAAGACGATGTGAACCCACGGCAGAGTTGCGGCGACGCCACGTTCCTCAGCGTGACGGTTTGGTCGGCGGATCGGAAGAGGCGAGTCCACTGGTCGCTGCGCGTGTAGCAGAGTTGAGGGTTGTCCTTGAGCGTAACCCATCCGGCGCTGACCTCCTTCAGTGAGCGCAGACCCAGCCAGCGGAGGTTGTGCGCCCTCACCACGGCCAGGCTGTGCTGCCTGACCACACAAGACGACAGAGGAGTCGGACGTGCCGCGTCGGGCTTGCCGACTTGCTGAGCGGTGACTTACGCTCGCGTGGTTCTCCCGCGGATGATTTCCAGGTTCTCAAAGACGGAGAGAGACGTCAGGTTCTCTGGCCACTTCTGGATCACCAGAAAGCCTGCAAAGGTCAAACCGATATCGTGAAATGTTTCCATGTTTATGGGCACATACTCGGGCTAATATGCTACGCTAACTCCACGCGGTCAGGCCGGAGTGTTAGGCGGACGCGCTAAGCGGTCGCTGGCTGGCTCGCCCCAAAGAAACTGGCCCAATCGGGCTTTTCAGCTACCTGTGATTTCCTTGACAGTTCGGAAGTATTCCAGCTTGGCCGGGTCCATGGGCGGGATCTTGTAGTGTGCGTCTCTGCAGGGACGAATCAGAAAGCGTGATGTGACCTCCCTGGTGCTCCTGTAGGCCACAAGCTGGCACGTGTGTGGCGACTGTCAGCCATTCAAGTTGAGCGGAGGCAATTGCTTGTTGTTGTTGGTGTCAGGTTTGTCTCATGAATGAGCGTATTGAATGGGAATGCTACTAGCTGACTCAACACCGCCCGAGTGTCCACGTTCCCTTTTTGGGGAGGTGGAGATGTCAGCACATTGTTGCACTCAGCCCACACACTGTCTCAAAAACGCCTTTCGTGTTTATGAGAAACTACCGGCAAGAAGTCTCTGCCTCCGTTCAACTTTTTCAGAAGCCAGTAAACGCTAACAGCGATGGCTAACGGCTGTGCCTGTTCGTTGTTGTCGTTGCGGACGGACCCGGTGAAGGAGGTCTCGATGAGGAAGATGTCGCCATTGATTTTGGTGCAGTTCCGGAAGGACTCGATGTTGGAGGCGTTGACGGCGAGGGTGTTGACGAGGGCGCCCACGCCCACGCCGTCGCAAGCTGGAAGGGACCAGAGCATGAACACAACGCCATCTTGGATGTGGACCGTTTTAAGTCAAGGCTTGAAAAAAGTGCACACACTTAAAACATTTGTAACTTTTATGAACTTGAATTAAATTGTAATAGACTCTGGACATATAAGGAGTAAAAAGTATCAATATTTCTTTTCAAATATAGCAAGTCAAAGTAAAGTGCGATGGGAAAAATACATACTCAGTAAAGTACAGATTCTTGCAAAATTGACTTTGCCGTGTCTGCCTTTTCTTTTTTTTTTTTTTTTCCTCTTTACCTTTGGGACAAGCTCCCTCGCAGGTGCGACATCGCTGGACGCCATTGTCGTCCACCTCAAACATGCCGGCGTTGCACGTGCGCACGCACGAGCCTCCCGTCACCACGTAGTTGCCTGCGCACGCACACACGCACACATGAACATACCATATGTTTCCAAAAGTGTGCAAATGCGGGCCAGCGCGTCTTACGGGGACAGGCCTTGACGCACGTGGCGCCGTAGGTGAACTTGGCGTTGGGGTTGTGGACCACTTGATGCGTCTTGAGGTCGTAGAGCTTCTCCGGAGGGCACGCGTCTTTGCAGGTGCCGTCGTCGTTAAACAGCCGGCAGGCCTGAAAGGGAAAACGCGGAAGCGCCGTCAGCCAGCTTCTGAGCCCGGCCGTGGAAGCGGCGGCGCTGGCGCCCCGCGTGGACACTGACCAGGCAGTCGGTGGCCCGTGGGCCGCTGCAGCCCGCAGCGCAGTGCTCGTTGCAGCAGTCGCTGGGTTTGGGACCGCGACACCTTCGGCTGCATTGCTCGGCGCACGACAACTTGGTGACTGCACCGAGACCATAACAGTAGATACAACATGACATGAAACATTTTTGCTCTTCAAAATAGGGTGGCACGATGTTGGAAAAACATGCTCGATATTATTGCGATATTGAACATGTACATGTGGTGGTTGCATCTAATCGGTGTTGAGGGAGTCCTTGCAACAAAACGCTGCGCACATAGGGTACGTACATGCTAGATGAGCATGTATATCATCATGTCATCGGTGAGTCATGTGACAAGCGGACGGAAAGAGGACAAAGAACAAATACGTTTACATTTCTGGCAGTGTTCCGCTCCAGCCGCCCAGCACGAGCCGTTGACACACGAGGGATGGCAGGGCTCGCCTGCACAAAAGACCAACAATCACACAACGAGACCAAGACCAAAACGCTTTGCGAGAACACGACGACGACAACAAGAAGACGTACATTGGTGCGCAAAGTCGTCCTGCTTGAAAAGCATGCTGGGATTGCTGCTTTGGTCCACGATGTCCTCCCACTTGATGGAGTCCACGTTACACAGCAAAGGGTTGTGGCTCATCTTCACTCCTCCTCGAAGGATCTCTGAACGACGACATCCACACGGAAGGAGCATTCACAATCAGCCAAAGCAACCCCAAATCACCCAGAACCATCCCAAACCATTGGACACCATCTCCCCCACAGGTATGCCAGAACCATTCAGAACCAGGGCCTCACCGGTCAAGTTGCTGAGCTGCAGCTGTTCGAGGCCGCCCGTGAAGTTGATCGCGGCGGCCGAGTGGTTGCGGTTGTAGTTGGACATGACCAGCAGGGCATACTTGCCCTCGTAGAGGTTCTGGCCTCGGATCAGCTTCAGGTTGCGCAGCGGGACGGTACGGGCCTCATTCATGGCCACCAGCACGTAGCCGCCCACTTCCTGGATGGACTGAAGACAAGCGGTATGGAGGAGGCGTCCCGGTGTCGGTCGGCTCCGACGGCGCCACCTACCTGCAGGAAGGAGAGGTTCTGGTGGTTCAGGGTGTATGTCACCTCCAGGTTGTCCAGGACCACCGCGCAGTTGCTGTACATGCGCACCATGTTGTCGTAGTGGTTCTCACGCGTGCCCAGCAGTGTCAGCTGGTTGCTCATCCCCTGACACACTGGCACACAACACACACATAAATGCAGTCGTTCACAACCTGCTTCACAATGTTCAAATGAAAGCAAAAAAATTCCCCGTATGCTACACAATGTTGCCTTAAGAGACGAGTTTCACTTGTTGGGCGACCACGCTCGTAAATTGAGACACATCCCCAAGCCTCTTTCAGAAACATTGCACTTCCTCTGGTGGCCACAAGGGGCGCACAAGTGCCGATAAACTTTGATTTGTGTTGTGTACTGCGGTGTATGTTCGTTACTGTCGTGTAGGCGAGTTGAATGTCACTGGAGTTCAGTGTGGTGAGCGTCATAGGTTATTGTCGGGCATGCGGGTACACGAGGCAAAAAAAGGTTTGGAAATGACAACCACTGGATTCGGGCAGCGATTCCCGGCCTGTGTGCCATGACACATTGCTATTGTGTATTCCATGTCAAAGTGTCTCAAGTGTGCCACAAATCTTTGATTCATCAAAAATATAAATTTGAACATTGGAGATGTCAAATGGCAAGGAGAAGAATAAAAAGCTCTTCCATGGGATGGCATTGTGGTGTAATGGAATGGAGTGGCGAACAGAGGATTGTTGGGCAGTGAGAAGAGGAGGAAGCAGTTTGGTTGCTGCATGGCAGGTTAAGCGTGAGGAATGAAATCTTTCTGGATTCCCATCCTCATCGAAGACACGCCTCTCAGGCAAGAAGACACGCCCCTCATGGGAGAAGACACGCCTCATATGTTTACCGAGAAGAGGCGCGCAAAATACACAACGTGCTTCCGTAGAATTGATCGGCTGAACTTTGGTCGAGGTCTGACAAACAAAAAATATGGACACACACACACACACACACACACACACACACACACACACGCAATAGCATAAACAGAGCCATGCACAGACAAAAACACACTAATGTACACAGGCATGCAATCACATCCATCCACCCATGTCCACAAACAGGCACACACAAAAGTGTGCAGATGAAGTGAAGAATGCCCTTCACTCTTCTGTTTGCTGTCCAGCTCAGTGCTAATGCTAGATGCTAAGTCTTTCACAGAGCGGACAATGCACGCACGCACTTGCCCAAATTCAGCATGAATGCCGCAGTCATGACAACAAGTGCTTCATCAATGCATGTGTGTGTGCGCGTATTCAATTAGCTGTAACGAGCTAGCCGCTGCAGTCAGCAGCCTGTCAGTGTCCACCCATGACTGACAATCGTGCCACCTGATAACATCTTCAAATCCAATTGTGTCAGTGTGCGAGTGAGCGTGTTACGTGTGTTAACACGAACCCGTTCATGCTCCTCCACACAAACACGAGGCAAACTTCATCACACATTCATCCGTCCATCATCCATTCATGCCAAGCTGGACTGGCCGCCTGTCAATTGAGTGACAATAATATTGTCGTTTTATAATATTGCACTTTATGGAAAAACTTCGAAGCACAACAAATAATTCACTATCATGATTTCATGCTGCAATCCAGTTAATTGTGCTGCTCGGTCCGATGTGGCTGCTCGCCTTGGCCACAGGGAGGCACTATAATGCAGTCATGTAGACACAAAGGAAGAAGAACAGACACTTGATATCAAATCAATATACACTTGTGAGTTTATTTCCATTATGTGTCAATGTGTGCCGACACTATTTGCGTTCAATTATCCGTTGCTTCTAAAGCCACAACTATCGATGTGAACCATTAGCAACGGGTCACTTGAAGCTCAAGCGGCTTCCGCGTATCGAATGAAATGAGAAGCTCGACGAATCAACCTCCTGGTGGATGTTTAAGAGTCCAGTTTTGGGATACTCTGTCGAGAAAACTTAATGACCAGGTTCCGACCCAGGACCCCAGACTGTGGGGTAAATGTGGCAACCATGTGAGTCACCGCTAATGCAGCCTCTTTGACCTTGCCAGCAGCCAAAACATTTAAAGGTGACCCAATCAAATTCTAATTCATCGATTGGCACCATTTGACTAAAAGTGCTTTCATTGATTTATCGAATGCACTTAAAGTGGCTCACAGGTCACATGCGCACTTCATGTCACAAAAACAACAACACAATGGCCTTGTGTGCTAATCTCTCTTTCGCTCTCACTCACACACACACACACGCACACACACACACACCCCCACACACATGCGCACATGCACGCGTGCGAGGAATGTGTCAGCCAGCTGAAAACATTCACCGGGCAGATTCCCACCCAAAACACACACTCGTTCCTGTGCACGACTCAACGACATAAAGCATTAGCATTGATGCTAACACAATGTCAGCTAATCAATAAAACGCACATTAAGCATGCTAACATGACAGCTAACATTTCACACGCAAGTATGAGCAACTCTGATTAGCCACACAGTTTGTTCACTTTCGCAACGTCGCACTAGTTCCAACACGTTCCACAATACACACACACACACACACACATACACACAGACACATGAACACAAGCGCACAGAAAGTGTCAGCACATGTCAGTGAGAGTCGTCTCTCAAGCTACCTGTCTGTGCTGCGACGTAA
>CAAKHF010016798.1:8959-28573 GCA_901007745.1 Hippocampus kuda
TCCCCATTGTGGGGGGGGAGGGGGGGGGGGGGTGGGGAGAGGACTTTCCAGCATATGAAGAGAAAGTGCAATTTCACGGGACTTAGTTTGACTCTGGGGCCACTAAATCATTCTCGACGTCCGAGAGCAATGAGCGGTTTCGCAGCACTCGGAGCTTGAGCGCCAAAATCAACCGAGACGAAGCCCCGAGAGGTTGCATAATCGTGTGCGGTGTTTGTGTAAAGCCTGTTAAACTTTGACCTTTAGCGCTCCGATCAGCTGACCGCGGCCCGCAGGCAAATGGCTCGTTTAATCGAGTGGAACGGCGCAGCGTAAAATGACTTCTTGAGCGCCCCCGCCTCACGTTCGCATTCTTCACCAGCGCTCTCACGTTTACATTCTCGTTGACATCAATTCAGAGGAGTGCGTATGTGTGTGGCTGTGAGATGGGACCTTGTGGTTTCCCAGAAATGTTGTCGGAGTGGAAATTTTGAAAGTGGTCAAGGTTGCGGCAGTTTATGTGAATAAAAAATGTCGCATCGTGATATGCATCTGTACCCTTCCTGGTTAAATTGTTGACGGGTCATCATTGTACACAATCATGAACGTCAATCTGTGCCTGGCACGCGATGGTTAGCATCAGTTGTTAGTAATAACAAAATTAGGGGTCATTTGAGTCAATATGAGAAATGGATATTGAACCGTAATCCGTACCCAAGAATTAGCTTAGCGTGCAAAAGTTTGTTCGGATGTTCGTCTGTTAGCACCCCTGGTTGAGATTGCTCCTTCTTTTGGAATCGGGGTCTCCGAAAAAGCCAAAGAAAAAGCTGAACGGGTAATCCTTTGCGATGATGTGCTCACACGCTTCCAACACAATGTCAGTTATCTGTCACAACTCTTTTTTTTCTTTTAAATGTGAGCTGGCTCTCTTCATTGCAATCATCCGGCACGCAATCAGAACCGCCGCCATCCTTAGTACCGCAAAACATGTAACCTCCCTTGTGGTACATGAATATGGGAATGACTGACTTCCTGTTTTCATCTCATGGATGATTTGCACAGCCTCCCCCCCCCCCCCCCATCTCATTATTTTTTTTCACAGGCATGGAAATGTCCTGTACATATAACACTGGCACTGCTTTCACGGGCAACACTGGAGGCGAGCGAATGACGTCTTGGTTGACCGATTTTTGACCTCGCCTTCAACTAATCAACTAGTCTCTATCAAAGACCCGACACGGGACGCGGGACACTCGGCTGCCTTGCTTTGAGACTTTTCTCTGAGGCCCAAAAAGCTCCATTCATCATTCGCCGTCCCGAGCGCAGTGACGAGATTCACATGAAGCTAAAATTAAACGGGAGCGCTCGGTTTTATGAAACGCGCGCTTAAAATATTTGCCGCAGATTGACTGCGTTGCCCGCCCTTTCCGAAATGAAAAGCACCGTGCTTGGGTATGCTCCCCGTGCGGGGAATAAAAGCGGCTTCAGTTTTGACCTCTGATGTAATGCTCATCTGAAGTCTGCAGGAAGCACACAAAATCAATATCGCAATGTGTAATATCAATTTCTCCGACACAAGCTTGAAATAATCCATATCAGGGAGGCGGAATAGAAATTTGATGACACTCTCATAAATACAACAATGAGACAGCTTGATGTGGGACGGAGAGCGTTAGAAAGAACTGCTCAGACTGTTTGTGGGCAAACTATCGCGATGCTGTTCTATGTTGTTCTACCCCAATTATCAGGTGACGTTCGTGCGTGTGCGTGGAAGAGAGCGGGGGAGATGTATGACAACCATAAAGTAACGCGCCACCTGCCCAGGCACCAAAAGAGGAAGCTGCAAAGCTGTGCAATGACCTTGCATTAAATCATGCATCAATTATTGCTCTGTGAACAATATGTGCACTGACAATGTGTGTGTGTTTGTGTGTGTGTGTATTTCCACACGACTCGACGCTATTACGGGTGACAGGTGCAAACCAGTTATACAGGGGGCAAAAGTTCAGCGACGGGCGTCGTAAAAATGGTGTCTGTATAAGCCATTGTCCCTCAGCTATTGTGGCAAAATTTCCCCCTCCTAAAATACGCTCCGATGTGCTTTGCGTCAACAAGAACTACACGTGTTGCATCGAACGATCGTGCCGGAGAGGAGCGGTCGATTTTTATTTTTTTTTCACTCGGCGCTTTGCTAAATCGGAAGATGCGGGCGTCGCCGAGGTCAGCCGGAAGAAATGCACTGGAATTAAGAGCGAGAAGAAGAGGCAGAGAAGATCCCCAACTGAGCCCCGCTAACAGTCGTCGTCGTCGTTTTCCAGGAGGCCTTAGCTGCTTCAGGCAGAGCCACGAGAACCTGTGCGACCACTCGCTGCACCTTCACGAAGGCCCGGACTCGGACTCGGACTTGGGTGCGGGCGCAGGCCTCTCGGGGGCGCTACCTCACATCCTGCCCTCCACTCCGGACATCGAGAACGCAGACGTGACGCCCGTGCTGCCCTTCCTCTACCTGGGCAACGAGCGCGACGCTCAGGACATCCACTTGCTGCAACACTTGAACGTGGGCTACATCCTCAACGTCACCACCCACCTGCCGCTTTTCCACTACGACGCCGGCCTGTTCGTCTACAAGCGCCTGCCCGCCACCGACAGCAACAAGCAGAACCTTCGCCAGTACTTCGAGGAGGCATTTGAATTCATTGGTAGGAAAACATCGACTCGGGTCGAAATCGCGCGACATCGGCCTGACTTGATTTTTTTTTTTTTCAGAGGAAGCACACCAAGCCGGTCTGGGCCTTCTGATCCACTGCCAGGCCGGCGTGTCTCGCTCCGCCACCATCGTCATCGCCTACTTGATGAAGCACACCTGGATGACCATGACGGACGCCTACAAGTTTGTCAAAACCAGGAGGCCCGTCATCTCCCCGAACCTCAACTTCATGGGCCAGCTGCTGGAGTTCGAGGAAGACCTCAACAACGGAATCACGCCACGGATCCTCACGCCAAAGCTCACGGGCGTGGAGACCATCGTCTGAAGCGTTCCAATCGCTCATTGGCTCGTGAGTAAGCCGCTATTTTGATTTTTTTTTTTTTTTTGGTTCCTTGACTCTCCCCTGCTCCCGAGTTCATCTCGGACTCTGCGGAGTGCCAAAGCCGTGCGTCAGCAAAAGCCGTGGGTCAGAACTGATGAGAAATGCCAAAAATCTCCCTACTGTTTGGACCTGGCTGACATCCCGGAGGAGAGCGCGAGTTGAGATGTTGAGACAGCGCGAGAGAGAATGTCTCTCGCTTGGAAGCGTTCCATACGGGCCTGCAGAGGAGCAAAGCGTGAGACGGGAGAAGTTCACACTTCGCACTGTGGGCACACATGTTGGCGGGGCTGGCCAATGGTGTTGCCAGTCATTTAAAAAAAAAAAACAAAAAGAAAAAGAAAATAAACAGTTGAAGACACGTCTGGTGTGCTAATGTTCTATTTTTATACAGCGGTGACCATGACAAGCCCACTATGGCTTAACTGTGCAATAATTTCTGAATGGAATGCAATCTTGATCTGTGTGTGTGTGTATATATTGGAAACGTTTCCAGCTCTTTGCTAAATATCGCTGTCATGTCATCCATACCGTATATTCATGTTGCGGGTGCAATGCTGATTAGGGATGGGCGCTCCATTTCCTCGATAGACGGCGGGAAAACATTTGTCCTGCTTCCATACCGCAATCGAGCTGCTGACTTGCTCTTTCGAGAGCAAAATTCTGGTTTCAGCTAGTCGCGTTCTACATTTGGCATCGGTGGACTGAATGGAAGATTAAGAATGCAACCAAATTTCTGAAATTGGTCGAATCATCCATTGTCATGCCCATCCCTAATAGTAACAGGAACACGTTTTCGCAGTGGTTCTCAACTGTCGTCACCCCGGAACCTTCATCGTTACAAATTTAAGGCTCACTTTTAAAGAAGGTAACAATAAAGATAGTCTCGGACAGATGGCAGGTATGTTTTCAAGCATATTCCTGGGCTATGAAGTCGGCTAGCCCAGCGGCTGAGCTGTACTGGTTTATTTACGCGTAAAGTGTTGAAAAGTACTGAAAAAAAAATGGTGGGTCGCATTTACTCAATTTTAGTTCGTCAAGCGAAGCGGTGGCACAAAATAAAAACATCTGGATCCAGATAAGTTGTCTGCTGAAAAATAGTATTTGGGTGCGGATGATTCCATTTTGGGCAGCCACGCTCAAATAAAACTGAATCGAGTCAACTAAAACTTTTTAAAGTGTAGTCGTTAAGGGCACGCTTCGTGTCTGAACTTCATACGTCTCTGTACCGGACAGAAAAAATACAAATATAGCAGAAATGTGACTTAAAAGGGGGACTTTTTCAACTTCTGATTCAAGTCTTTATTTTTATTTTTTTATTTTGCACTGTGTCGCAAGTAAGCCCTCGTAAGTCAAGATACCTCTGTTCAAATTATTATTATTTTTTTTTGTTTTGTTTTTTTACTCGCTGTCTGCGATCCACCCAAAATGGTCTGTGACCATGTTTGGTTCCCGGCCCACCAGTTGAGAATCACGTTTGTATCTTTTGCCAAAAATCAACAAAACCACATTCACACATGGAAAAAAAAAACTGACAGGACATAAATTGAACCTAAAACAGGGCTACGGGTGATATTTTTATGGAACTGAATAGATGTATTTCACTGCCTGCTTTTCTTTTCTTTCTTTCTTTTTTTTTTTTTTGGCTCCTTGTCATCTTTGCGCGAGCTATCTTGTAATATGCCCCGACTGAGTGTGTGTCTATTCTGCCGAATATGTCTCTCAAGCTCTGTCATGATGAGTTGCGGTAATACACGGTAGCAGAGGTGAGGCGCCCACCTCAAATGAACGCAGCCCTTCCCCGCCAAATCTGGTGTGACCTTTCGACCTTTCGACACGAAGCTACGGCCGAGCGAGCGTTTCCGCCCGGCGTAGGCAAAATGTCGCTTTCTCGCGCTGTTTCTAGTGCCTCGTTCAAATGCCTTAACTCGCTTGCGGAGGTTTTCACCCAGAGCTTTTTGTAAGTGCGGTCTCGGTCTTCTTGCCCTTTCAGATGAAATGATTTAGAATTTTGTTGGGCGATATAAGCCGCCGGATGTGCCCTTACGTGACCCGTCTTGACAGTCTTTGTCATTTGCATTTCGAACTCAAAATGTGGCCAGGATATGAATCATCTGGGGCTTGACTGGAATGTAAATGTGAGTCATGGGAAAATGACGAAGTGTGAATTCAACTCGATGTTAAATAATATGCCCACGTCCAAAGTCCCTCAGCCCATCGCGTCTCAATTTTCACACTCATTGACTCATCGCGCATGAGGTTTTTTTTTTTACTTCCTGCCTTGGTTCGGTCATTACCGGAGCTGGTGATGGAAATAGACTTTTAAGGTAAAAAATACTGAACACACTGACACTATCCTCAACAACAACAACCGCCCCCACTCCCCACCCCCAAGTTCCATATTTCCTGGTGAAAAATTCACGCTATGCAAATGGGAAACGTTGCAGGTCGTTTGTACAAAGTAGTCAATTGTGTTTAAGGGACGCTGGCGCAACTCTTGGGCGCACGAAGGAGAGTTTGCAATCATTTTGTCGGTCCCTTTGAATTCAAGTGCGCCGACGCGTCCTCACGTTGTATCGCGGCGTCTTGTCGACATGCTGCTGCGTAACTTGGAACCACCTCGCACGGTTGGAGCTTCGGCATTTACCTTCAGCGATCAGCCTCGGGGCAGAAAAAAAAAATAAAAATACGAGAGCTTGCCATCCTGAGCCAATGTTATTTACGAGTACAGTAATGTATGCTTTTGTTTCGCGACACATTGCTTTGGTTTGTTTTTGGTATGCACTGATCTATATGACAATGTAAACAGTGTCGTGTACATCGCAGTTCATCAGTTTGAGGCGACGAAGGACGCCATTTGCTCCTGCTGCGTGTGAGGGACTCGCGCAGTCCATCTGGTGCTGTCTTTTTATCCCGCAATGCTTGTTCTTTTTCTTGTAATGATTTTCGTGTCCGTAGCTTGATCTTTCTTTTCCTGCATCACAACAATATCATGTAGAGTCTCTGCTTTGGGCTCAGAGGCTCCATTAGAATGATGTACACATTTCTATCCCCCCCACCACCCCCTCTTTGTGTCAACTGTCAACTGTCAAGAATATTCAGTACAATATGTGACTCTATACAGTATCTATTTTCTTTGTATGCGTACATTCGGACTATTTTTGCACTGACCTATGGACAGATGGATTTATTTTTCTCCACAAAAGGGTGCTATTATAACGGAGGCCTTCTCCCTCACCTTTTTTTTTTTTTTTTGCATGACTTGATCCGAATTCGTCCACTTGTCTGTCATCCCTTCGACTTCGACGACTGCTCCTTCTCGAACGGTTACCACTGAAGCACTGTAATTTTTGTAATCTCTACTTGTGAGCTTTGAAAATAAACAGGGAGGCTTCGAGTTTGGTTTCTCACCACCCCCTTTTTTTTTTTTTTCAAATTATCAAAGAAGTTCAGACCAAACTGCAGCTTGTATGTGGCTTATTAAAATGGAAGATATAGACTCTGGAGCATTCTTTTATGGACCTTTTTTTCTTTTTTGGGCCATCTCTAAACTCCCATAAATTCCGTGTCGTTTAGAAATATTCAAAATGTCTAAAACGTACGGTGTAGCCTCAACAGTTCACTTTGGAATCGAGTTTGGGTTTAGTTTATTGTTTCGAAAAAGAGTGCCAAAGAGTGGTTCCAACATATTGAGTTATTTAGCGAGAACATTTTCTTTTTTTTTTTTTGCTGAAGTGACAGGTATCAATTCTCCCCCCCTTTGGGCAAATGGCCAATGTGTAGATGCCGCTTCCAAGACGCTGGACATTCCCAAACGTTGTAAGCCTCAATCACAACAAACCAAATGTGACAGCATGTATTTCCAGAGAAAGCGATATCACCCTCGTGAAATGTAAGCGTCTTCACGGCAAGACTTGAGAATGAGCTGCGCTCCCCTCTTTTTTGGAACATGTGTCACGTCGCTGCCGGGCCTATATTTATTCAGGCGGTGGGGGAGGGGTCACCGGGGTCAACATCCCACCATAGGAACAGGCACCAAAATAGTGGTTAGCGTTGTTTCTAATTACGATTTGATGAGCGCCCCGCCTCATTAATCCTTCCCTATCAGCACTGGGCAGGCTGGCAGCCCCAGAATAGAACTGATCTTTCCAGCGAGCCCCACATGGACGTATTAGGCAAAACGGGCCCGAGAGGAGGGCCTACCTTTTCCGAAACACACACACGCATGCCGACACACGAGCGTGTGCATGACCTCACAACAACAGAGGACGCGGTGAAATGAAACAGAGGAGCTAGCTGCGTGAGGCCCCGGGACGGCCGCGCTGGTTATCATCAAAGCAGCCCCCCACCCCCCAACCCAGGAAGACGCGCTCATACGACGTGGCACGCTACATTCCGCCGCCGCCGCCTCAATTTTGCACTTTGACACAATGGCTTATTTTGGAAACGCTCGCGATCCAATAAACACAGTGCCCTATTTGTAGTAAGTGTAAATGGTCCCCATTTTTTTTTTCTTCTTGAATATTTATGACGGAAGGTCCACCAGCTGATGTTGTAATGAAGCCACAGCAATGATGTCATTGGCAGCGCCCTGGAGCAGGATTCCAAAACGTTTTCATTTGACCGATGAGTAAAGTATGCAGTCCACTCTGAGTAAAAAAGGGAGTAAGGAATGATTCCAAAACACAGCCCCCGGCCTCACTCCCACGGCAAGTAAAATGGCAAATCGAAGCAAGGTTTTCTGGGAATGAGATGAGAAAATACAGGCCGACCGTCACAACCTAATGAGATTCAGCCATCCATTCATCCATTAGGGTCACGGGCTGGAGCTGACCCCGGCTGACCTCAGGCGAGGCACACTGTACGTTCGAGCGGTGTCGCGCCAATCGCAGGGCCCATGTAGACAAACTAACACTCACACCTAAAGTTCCTGTTTAAAAAAAAAGCAACTAAAATGTCTTCTAAATTTGGCACAACACAAACAAGAGGATCCATAACAACCACGCCAAATATGAATGATCAAAATCTTTGCCAGGTATGTAAAACAAGGCTGCAAAATATATTCCCCTGGGCTTTTCCATGCCGCGACAACGAGGCACTCTAAAGCGGCTACACACCCTCAAAACTCCTGCTCACTTGCTGGATGTCAAGTCAGATTTAAAAAAAAAAACAACAACACACATCCAGGATATTGTGTGTCAATTATTTGTGACACTTGCTTTGTATCTCTCCCGTGTACAAATCAGCACCGAACCTTTTGATATTCACCAATAGGTCATTGAGCAGCATCACGTAAGCTCCCGACTCTGTTGTGCTTATTTGTTTTGATCCCCACGTTTCATTGTCGATGCGCGCATGCATCTAAATAAAGCAACGAGCGGGCATGTGTGTGGATGAAGACCGCTGACGCAAAAATCGACTTTGAAAGAAGAGCGACATCATCAGCTACGTTCAAGGACAGAGTCTTGAATGAGGTTGCGGTTACCATGGAAAAAAGTCTCATGGCATGGCACCAAGACTGCAACTTAATGTACCAGCAAAACGGGATCAAAAAATAACAACTTGACGGATATATTAGATCGCTCGGTTTCGGGTGCGGGTTTTGCACGCGCAAGACTACGTTTACAGTTTGAGGGGTAACTGGTAGGGGTATCTCCAGTGATGATGTAACACACCCTGGCAGGAACACGATTAAGTCCCAAATGGGCAGAAACATTTTATTTGTCAATTTTCAGCAAGCCGCAGCAAAGGTATTTGGGTTTTTGACGGGCCGAGTCAATCTCCAGACTAATTGAGGATGCTCTTTTACCCGCTCAAGAGACAACTACTTGGACTGACGTTAAGGAAAAGCACCACAAAAAGAAGAACTTGTCTCATGTCCAACATTTGATGTCATACCTCAATATTTTTAGTCTCCTGCCAAAAAAAAAAAAAAATTGGCCAATACATTTGGAGGAGAGTGTCGCTAGATGACCGGTAACGGCGCAGCTGTTGTTTGTGAGGTCGCCGAGGAAACGGAGGTCATTAACAGCCCTATCGAGTTACATGACGTTACATCCGAAACCTCCGCGTCTTGGGAGTCAGCGACCCTCAACTTTGCACCGCACCTCACTGTCTACCTATCGTGACTCAAAGCGACCGACTGCATGCGGACGGCATGTGTGCGCTCAAAAGGTCAAATCTGTTCGTACTCACGGGAGCAACCCCCGAGCTATATTTGTCCCACTACGGCTATCAAGGAAAATATAGACGTAGAGTAAGTGTTTTGGGACTGGTTACAGTGAGCGAAGAGACCAAATAAAACGTTAGTTATCCGCTCCCACATTCTTGAAACACATTTACACATCATCATAGTTAGTATCTCTAAAAATGTCCATGTTTGCCCATAAAATTTGGGAATAAGGGCCTATTGTGCTCCTAGGATAGAAAAACAAAAATTGTAAAATGGATGCAAGCCCCATAGCAATGAGTTGAAAGGAATTTACAGAAGCGAGTTCAGCAAATGTCTTAAAACGACTTTTCTCATCTGTGGGATGTTTTTTGGTAAAAATGATGCGTACCCCCGGTGATTCCCCCGCTTCTAAGCTTTGAGCCTGAATCAACGCTGGTTGTGTGTGTGCGCGCGTGCACGTTTGTGTGAGTTGAGGCGTTCAAGCAAAATGAGGCCAGTAGTTAAAATAATGTATCTGGAGCAGAAGAAGGGGAAGAACTCCACATTGTGCTGTATCATTATTCACAGACTTTGTGGCCGAGGGTAGGGTTTTGTTTTGTATTTTTTTTTCCCCAAGTTAAGCAGTTTTGCGATGATAGCAACATTTTCAATGTTTTCATTTTCTATGGTGCTTTTCCTCATTTGAGACGTTTATTCATGTGACGACTGGCATGGAATTACTGATTGAAGAAATGTCAATATTTCACCAAAAATGTTAGCACATGCTAATCTGTGCTAGCGTACAAGTTGGTGCTGATTAAAAAAAAAAAAAAATTGGGATTGCTCCTGCTTTGGCGGAAGTCTGCTCCCTTCTTGGTACCATGTGCAGATATAAATATTTTTGCCAGCCCTATTCCTGTGCCCCACTGCCCAAAAAGAGCGTAACTAAAGGTCATTCCTCTAAGAATAACGCACATGATGATCGCAGATGTCAGGCAGTAGTCGTAAACTACACCCAGTCATCGGTCACGTTTAAAATGATTGATGACATAATTAAATGTTAGTCTGACGGCCCGGACGCGAGTAAGCGGCCACGTTTAGGTCTCGGCACCCCTTGAAAACATTCCCTCTCGTGATTCACGAGGCGAATCAGGAGGCAGTAGCCGCAGCGCTGCCGCGTTTGTACACAAGGCCGCGTGTGTAGCAGACGTGCGTTACATTTATCAAGTCGCCGGTGGGCGCGGGAGGAGCTTCACCTCACGCCACCTAAATCCTCAACGCGGCAGCTCGGCAAATCTACGTGACATATGGTCGGGCGTCGCCGAGCTGTGTTCCGCGAGTCGGGCGGCGGTGACTCATATTCAAAACAAACCCCTCGACGAAGCGCCAAGGCGCAACGGCGAGCCTTCGCTCCGCTCGGCCGCTCGTGGATTTGATCTCGTGCCGGAGCCTGCAATTTGAACTCGCTCGGATCCGGCTATGCTTTGCCCCCCTTCTCGGTCTTCAGCGCCGCTCTAGATGTCGTATCTGCATATTTACACAGACACCGCCACGGTGTCATGCCATCTGTGATCATTTTACACGGCGTGAAATAGGCCAAGGCGGCCTGTCTCGCTCTCTCCTGCTCCGTCTCACTCTTGCCATGCCGGGCCGCCCTGCTTGTATCACCTGATCCACTTGCATTCGGGACAACGATTCATAAAGTTGACTCAAGCTGGGATCCTCAACTGCTGGGTCGGGACCCAAATGTGGGTCACGGACTTAGTATGCGTGAACTGACACAAAACGGCGCATAATGTACGACTATTGTGCCACTGTAAGATTGGAACACCATCACCCCCCCCCCCACACACACACAGCTATCCTGTAAACAAACACAGTGCAGCCCAGCCTCTGCTGTCAGACATCCTGGCTGCTGGTGTGCTTTTTGTGCTTCATCAAACGTATTCGAACGTCAGTGCTGATGGAAAGGAAACCAAAACGTTGCGATGGTAATTTCCAGCGGCGTTTTAATTAACAGCATCTCACGTACAGTAAGGCACACGCTCTTCAGAAAGGCTTCCTGATGAAGCTCCCTCATGAAGAAAAGCTTCAGAATAAAACGTTGTGAAGGGTTTGCAAATAAATAAATAAATAAATAAACTATGAAGATCGGAATGCAGACAGAAGTTTCGTTTCCACTTTGTGCAGCGTGAGTCACATTTGACAACAGATTACAAATTAGAGACATCTATTTTTTTTTTTAAGTCTTACATCATCCGTTTGGTTACTTTGGAAGCGTGCTTAGAAAAAAAAATTACGGCTCTTTCATGTAATGGTGTCATCTGGTGAGATGTTGTGATTTGTGTTCTTGTTTGTGCAATCATTTCTGTTTTAATGACATGATTTAACGTGGCACTAAGATGACTGATGTCTTTTATGCTTCGTGTGTGGCGCCGCCATCAAAGCAAGTCGTCGCATTCATGTCCTGCCTCCATCTTGTCAGAGTCTAACACTGCAGATTGAAGAAATTTCATCTTGTCTTGTCAGTAATTTTGGAGGGACGTGCACTTCGTGGCATTGTCGCCGCTGTGCCATATTTTCTTCGCTGTGTTCCGTGCTAAATTTTCTTGCTTGGAAATTCTCGTCTACCCTTCTCCTGACTGATACCTTTGAACGAGGCCATCCTCTGATGCCGTGGCAGCTCTGTGGAGGCGACGACAAAAAAAAAAGTCAGAAAAGCCTACTAGAACAACCGGATGTGATTTGGGGGTGTTTCAGAGGCACGTTTGCTGCACGGCAGCCATGTGCTGACTCATTTGAAATGGGTACGAATGGGATTGGGCCATTGTCCACACACACACACATACACACAATCGAATGCACTACAATAAAATGTTATACAAACGTTTTTGTTTTTAACCCCAACATGTGTGCCACATTTTAAGTAAAAGTAAAAGACAGATCAAGAATACGTTAAAGAACGGAGCACGAGTGAATGACATTCCACGAGACCAAGTTGAACATGTGTGCTCTTCTCTGAGAGCACGTTTGATCTTTTTGTTTGCTTTTTGGTGCCATGTTTTTTTTTAATTATTACCGGAGAAGAGACACGAGTGCAGCTGACTCAGGGCTTTTTATAAATAACTCAAACTGTGTGACAAGGAGCAACAGTGCAGCTGAAGCTGCCTGCAGGCCTCGTCACAACCCGTGCAAAAAATGTTGGAAGCTGCTGCACTCTGGTGGACGGTATCGTGATGTACTGTAGTCTATTTTCAGCCAACAGGCAGCTTGCCAGATGGACTCGTATCTAAAAGTACACGAGCACGATTTACTTCTCAGGATAGTTTTTGCCGGAACGGTAACGTGCCATTTACATATATACTGTCACTTTAATTGAGTGCTTTTGTTTTAGATGCCAGGTTTTATTTCCTGGTCTTCATATATATATATATATATATATATATATATATATATATATATATATATATATATATATATATATATATATATATATATATAAAAAACATTTTTTTTAAAAACACGATTCACATTGAGAGCATCAGAGAATGAGCCGAACCAACACTTTTGGATATGAGGCTTTTGGCCATCGTAATAAGACAGACTGCCGTGTCCAAAGGCTAAAGAACAATAACAGGCTATGCTAATGTTAGAAAGAGCGCTTTATTTTGTTAATTGTGGCCTTCAACCAAAAAGTGACCAATGGTGGTCAAAACCCCAACTGACCACCAATTTGCCGCTGCCGGCGGGAAACGTATCAGGAGTGAAAATGTCAAAAGCTGTCAACCGAACACAATGCGCTTGTCTCCGGCCGTGCCTTTCTTGTTATTGCGGTAAAAGTGCAGCATAAATTGCCTCGGCAGTCGCGAAGGTCTCGAAGACACACAAAGTGCAAATCACCCGTGCTCTTCCACTCCAACGTGATTTGTATGCTAAACAAGTGACGCCGCGCATCATTGTGCTTGCCGTTTGCTCCCCCTTGACGCAGAGCTCAACTGATTTGACGGGAAGAGCTATGACAGGCCGTGGGAGGGGGGGCACGGCGGGACAGAGGGACACTGCAACGCGCAATAAAAGTGTCATTTTTCACCTCCTCCGTAAACAGCTCGTAATGTTGAGATGAGCCATTGCCTATTATGGGCTCCATCCAGCCGGTGACATCAGTAAACGGAGCAGGCGAGCGGCCGCGTGAGCGAAAGCTGAACCAATGCCTGGAGAGTCTGGACTAGCTCGGCCCTTCGTAACCCAGGTAAGACAAGGCGCTTGTTGTGCTTGAGCCTGGGAACCGAGCGACGCTCGGACGCTTCTCAAGCTGCCTTGCGAGGCACAAACTTTGGGGAGGTTGGATCGTGAATATTGCAGAGGTTATGGGGTTATGGGACAGCTTTATTACTTTGACAAATACCATTTGTCCGTGGGGGCTTGAGGTGGGAGGACAGGACAGCCGTATGCCTGCTTCGATTGCCGCGCAAAGAAAAGGCCGCTGAACTCTTTCCTCCCCTGTGTGACTTTTGAGTCACCCTTCCGAGTGTGCGTCTTCACCAAATGAGAATTCATCTTCGGGAGCCCACGGTTCAGCCAGCAGTCACATCTCCTGATTGGAGTGGGGTGAAAGGCTGCAGGAAGTTGCGGAGAGGGGGGAGAGATATTGTGACTTGGATGACATACTTGAGGACCTTTTTCTTCTATTTGCTGACATTTCCAAGGAGATGAGACAGGCAACGTTGCCAAATTGCACTGTTAGGTTTTGAAAAGGGAGATTTATTGGGACAGTACTTTTGTATTTTGAACTCAGCAGCTATGAGCAGCATGGCGAAAGGCGCACATAGGCGCCCTCTTGTGGACAACCGGAACACTGCAGGGTAAACCGAGCACAACGCTTCAGCAATGCGGTTAACTAGTCTCTTGTCGTCGAGCGATGCTTTCTTCTGCAAAATTTCCTGGTTGAGTTCGGCGCATTTAAAGGGCTTGCTCATTATTTTTATATTCTATTTCAATTTGATAATCACACTTCAGCTTAGTTTTCAAAAGGAGGTTTATGGGAAAGTCCTCCCAAGATGATTTTGCCCAACATGAAACAGGAGTTCCAAATTTGTGTCAATCACCACACGTTATGGTGATGTGTGGATTGACCATCGGGTGGCACTGTAAAGTTTCCAACAAAACGAGACTTTTTTTCTTTTTTGTAAGTGTTAAAACAACAGATTAGCTTCACTGGCTGCAAAAGTGAAGGCCGCTAATGTCCTCTGTCCCGCTGTTTGGAGAACAGGATGATGGATTCAAGCGGGCCCGCTTGCCAAATTCACAATTCTGTTCCACATTGCGAGTGCATCAAATCTGTCGGATCGTTTTAACTGCTTTTCAACTCAACCTTTTTCCATTGCGCTCGAAATGTTGGATCCACCCCGTTCCATTCCTCAGCCCTTCGCTCATTTGATGTTGAACTGACATCACGTCCAACATAATGGACAAGAGGACAATGAAATGTTTCTCTCTTTGTTTTATTATTATTATTTTTTTAATCAGAAAAAGAAGCCTTCGGGACAATGGCGGATCCAATGAATATGACAGCTGATAAAATGCATCTTGGCTCGTAAGTCCGGTTGAAAACACAGACGGATTTTGTGAGCGTGAGGCAAGACGACGTCATCACATCTGAGATTAATTACAAAAACAGTTTGGGAGGTAGCTACAGTGATTCATCATCGCTGATGATTTGTGTGCTTATTGGATGTAATGTGTGTATCGCTCCCTCATTTAGATCACTGCGGAGTAGATAGTATACAAATGATTTAAGGGGACGTTCGAAGGAAAGTTGACTTTTGAAATGGCTGTTAATCAAATAGTTGCGTCTCCGGAGCGCCTGCCTCCCCATCCCGAATGGAATAACACTAACAAGTAAATATTGTGTTTTCAGCCTATTTGAAAGTTACACCCTACTGTTATGTAAACAGTCAAAAGGTAAGCAGAGCTGCGTTGCATACTTCCTGCTAAAAAGAAAGAAAAAAAACCTGGCAACGGGAGTTTCCAGGATTCCTCGTTTTAGCGTGTTGGCCTTCGTATAAGAGACAAATACTGGAAAGCGGAACCTGCAGACAACAATATGAATGAATGAGCGGCACCCATGTGAAACCCCGGCTCACCTGACCAACGGATACGATCTCTTTTTGCCAATGAAAAAAAAGCATTTCTGGCAAAGAGTTAGAGTCACAGCGGTCTTCTGACCTATTTCGAGACAACGTTGCCATTTCCTGGGAAACAAAAACAAGCTGAATGATAACAAGCCCCATTTCATGAAGAAATGCTCGTGGAAGCAGCCAAAGTGTCAAATGTTGAGGAAACGTTGACCCGCCCGCCGGACTAACGAGGCGGGGCGGGGGAGAGGGGGGGGGGCTCCCCTGCATGATCGCACTGGGTGGCAGGGCTTTGGCACGCCGCTCTAAAGCATGACTTCTTGGTGGTGTTAATGGATTTACTTAACTCCCGCGCCTTGACTGGTGTTTTCCACTGAATTAAAGTGTCAGGGCCCACAAATCAGCCGGGGCGACTGCGAGGCCTTGCGAGCCGTGTGTCCTTTCTGAACGGGATGTTCACCGGACGCGTGAAATTGGACCTGTTAAAGTGACCCGGTGCTACCGAGGCCCAGTTTATGCTTCCGTTGACTTGGACGTGGAAGCCATCGCCGGCTCGCACAACGGCGCCGGCACACATCCTCCTATGACAGCCATCTTCCGACAAACCCCACAAATTCGGATTCCGTGCACATGTTATAGCTATTTCCTGTCCGCAGATTAGTTTTGCTTGTGTACGTTACACAATACCTATTTGGTGGCCGCAGGTGAGTATTTTGTGGCAACAGATTAGCATTGTCAGCACACATTACAGTATATCTTTATTGCGGCCGCAATTTCATTTTTTGCTAAATAAATAACATTTAAAAAAAAAGTCTAGTCATCACAACTATACCCAGTTTATTGAAAGGCTTTTTTTGCAAGTAAAAAAAAAAAAAAAAAAAAAAGTAGTTTTGTATTTATACACACACACATACATATATATATCCACATTTACACGTATGCACAGATATATACACACACGCGCACACCTCCTCCTTTCGGCCTTGTCGGGTTTTGGCAAAACCGGAACATTTACTAAATGAATTGAGTAATGGAGAAATCCCTTGGCATCCGCGTTCCCGAAGAATTTCCATATTACAGCATGCGATACTCCCTGTTCACAGCGCTCCGACGCAGCCAAGCAGCCCCGTAACTGGATCGCCAAAGGGATTCGACTGCAGCAGATGCAGCTCAGTGCTGGAAGATCAACGCTGAATGTCTCCTGCTTTTTTTTTTTTTCTTTCATTTACGCTCATTAGGGCGGCACATAACTCAGTACTCCATTATCACTTCGGCAAAGAGCCACTGGAGGCCGGCAACTCATGCAACTGTTGCAAGGCCCCGCGGTTGATCAACAGTTACAGCTCCAAATATTTTCGTTCTGAATGGGCAATGCTGAAGACCGAGTTCTAGAGGTGTGTGCGAGCGAGTTGTTCCGCACCTCACTTCTTTTTCTTTTACAATATCCGGCTGTATCGCAGATATTTTTGAATTGTTTTTTACAGTACACAGTCCAAGCAAACCCAAAATGTGAGTCGTGCACTGCGCAATATAACGTTGTGCCATCACACGCAAGGCAAGCGGTGAGGACTTCCGGAAGAGATGTTACATCACGACAAGTAAGAAGGACCCCAACTAAAACTCTGTTGCGCGGTGAAACGGTCGTGTTAAGTCGACGGCCACCGAACCGCCCCGCTTCACATCCAAAAGGGGAAGAAAAAAAAAGTCTAAGAGGTGTTCTAAGACCACCTGAATTCCCTTTGGAGGGCTTTCCCATTTTCAAACTTTCACCCAAATTGATATCACCAATTTGTTCTTCGTTCTGCAGTGCAATGAGCAAGACAGGAAGAACAGACTCGTCATCAGAATTAGGGAGGCGGGTCCAGACAGGGGACGAATACCAAGAACAGAGGAATGAGGGAAAAACTTCATTGCTGACCCGTGCCCCAACTGGGGTAGAAGGCTTCAAAGATTCAAATGATGTTCATCGCGCTCGAAATGACATCTGATCTCACACGCTTTCAAAAACAAACCCGTCCTAATTCTTTTTCCAATTACAAAATGTCAACCACAAAAGTCGACAGATGGGCGAAGGTCAATCGCCAAGATTTGAGACGTTTCAACATTTCGAGCGTGGGCGGCGGGCGCATGACGGTGAAGTTTGATGACTGGCTATAAAAGACAAAGCGCCAATAACTCAACTCCACAATGTCAGAGCTCGGGCCAAACATCTTGTGTGTGATGAAGGTCCCGCAGATGTGGTCCATTTGCCTCTCGCTTCAAAACCAATGATGCAAATCAAAGCCTCGAGTTGATTTCGGGGCTTCGGTTGGCATTCGCAGCCGCTTTGATTGGACGGAACCATGTGAGGAATGCGTAGGAAATAAGTGCTTTGCTCGGAAGAGACTCGGCGGTGGCTATAAACGATCGGCGATTCAATAAAAGCACGATTACAAGAGCACACAAATGAGCCTGGAGTTGATTCGCCGCGACGCCACTTTTTAAACGGTCGCAAAACGCCTCAACCGCGCGCCCCCTTGCTGTGTTGTGGCTTTCTCATGTGGCAGTCAAGAAGCCCGTGTGAGAAAGCGAAAGGCCTTTCCCAACACGACTCGGGGGGGCTATTTTCATCGAGTGAATCAAAGGCAAGGCGATATCGGATCAGAAGCGCCGGCCGCACGCACAAAAGGTCTCGGGATTATTTTGGCAACCGTTGAATTGATTATTTCGCTTTATGGGGCTGGGAGGCGAGAGCGGGGGCCTCGCTTTGTGATACGGCGGCTCCGTTTGTGGCCTTTGTGAGAAAGGAAGCTCCGGCAAGATCAATACATCCTCTTCGTGGATTTCCAGCGGCGTGTGACGTGCGTGCGGGGAAATGAGCCCGGCCGAGGATACTTTGCTTGTTATGGATTTGACATGAACTTGGCCCTCCGCCCCTCACAACGTGATGAATGTATTATTTAATCTTCCTGTCTTTGTTAACCTGCTTTTGGTTGCGAGGCGCAGCCGTTCTCTCGCTGCGTGTGTGACCTTTAGATTCTGACGAAGTATAATAATAGCCGCGAAATAAAATGGAAGCGCTCCACGCGGACCCCTTCTCACTACTGGAAACGGCGTTTGTATTTTAAACGTGCACGCGGATCACCTGGACAACACTGATTTAAATAAACACACGCGGCGCGGCGTCACTCGGACAGCTGCTGCGATGAAGGCCCGAGTTTGCGGGAAGTGTAAGCGAGTCCCCGTCGTTTTGTTTTTGTGCAGCGTACTCTCACGAGAGAATAAAATGTTGCAATCGTGAGCTTGACTGCAACACGTTCCACAAACTCGGTGGACAGGTGCGAAAACGCTGGTGATGGTATACGGTGGCGGGCGGGCGGGGCCTGCTCCTCTGGCCCAAACATTAGTAGAACCGAGCTGTATTTACATTGTAAATTCGGTCTCGATGGGCTGCAATGTCAATCTTCTAAATCGCTACGACGGGGCGTTCTAATGCGTCTCCCAAGTCATTCGCCCCAATAGACTAAAGACTTTTTTTTTTCTCTCAAACTCCCCCTAATAAGCATTGCAATTTTTTTTCAAGAGGCCCCCCCCCCCAAAAGAAAAAAATTCTATGGAAAACGGGCGTCTGTGTGCGCGGAGTTTTCCGTCTCGGTTGGGTTAATGCAAACATATCGTATCATTTTTCTTCGCCGCGATAATTTTCCCTGATTGTCTTTTGGTTGGTGCCTTATAGTAACGTACCTCGAAGGAATTTGAATGTTTTTGAAAGGTCTCAGCAAATCGTTAATAGCTCGACTGCAAAAGAGATATTTGGGCCCAGTCAAGATTGTTGGTTGAGGCCACAACAGGAAAAAATGTAGATGCCATTCAATGGAAATCCGCAGGATGCAGGAATAATCAATCAGTCACCGATGAATCAATTTTTTGACGACGATTGTTATCAATTAGATTTTTTTTTTTTCCAAAAAACTCAAAGAACTAAATATGCTTTTCCTTTTATGACAATGTGTACCTTTTCAAGTGCAAGTTGACTGTGAGAAACTGTGGCTCGAGGGGTTAAAGCGAGCTCTCAATTTATCTTAGTCGTGCGTACGTGTGTGTTTGTGCGTGCGGGAACAAGTCCGGCTAAAAATAAAACTTGTTGCCAGCCTACTCAGACAATGACAATATTCTTTGCAGTCGGGAGACGTCAGAGCAATTTGGGCAGATGCCAGTTTGACATCCTTACATGGGAACCGTCTCGGGGATCTTTGGGTCAGAGAGACACAATTGAACGGGGGGG
>CAAKHF010016801.1:3251-15313 GCA_901007745.1 Hippocampus kuda
AGGGGAAAAAAAACCCCCCCCCCCCCCCCCCGTTGGACCATCATTTCAATTTGCTTAAAAACGAAGTCTCTGTCAAAATGGGTCAGCGCGGGTCCAATGTGCATAAAGGCCTGTTTGAAAAGGATACACCTCGTTCACAATCGACTGTTGGGTCTCCGGAAAGCCTGCTCGCCACTCAAGCTTGGAATCAGACAACCAAGCAGTTCTTCTGTCTTTCTATTTCCAAAAACGTATTTTGGAACGAGCTGCTCAGAATGTTGCTGAGATATAGCCAATCGCATTCAATATATTGATCCATCGCCATGAAATGCACCCGCGCCGATTCAATAATGAATGGATCTCTTTTTTTTTTTTTTTGACTAGGCAACATTTTTATCGATATGATGAAGTGGAAGCGGTTGCTCGTGCGTCAGCGAGGCTCCAGCCTGACCTTTCGGCTTTAACGGCTCTCAGCAACATGCATTACAGATCCTCCTCGAACCTTTCTCGTGACCACTTCCTGCCCGTCGTGAGAACGGGACGTTAAAAGGGGAAGGCAAGCGGCGCCTTCTCTTATCACTTAGCGTTGGCTGCGCGGAGGAAGCACTTTGCAGGCTTCCCGGCAGAGTGGGCTTCACAAGTGCCACATGCAGTTGGTTGCTTCATCGATCCAGTGGCAGTTTTTGCATGCTGCCACCTGCTGGTCATTATGATATTTGTGCTTTTAACGATGGGAGGCCATTGCAGTTTTCTGAGAGTCATATCATTTTAATTGTATTTTTTTTCATATATAAACTGAAATAAAATAATAATAAAAAAAAGATATTTTGGGAGGGGGTTGCGTCTTCCTGCTCACGTTACGCGGACGCGTGTGCCCCGCAGGCGGCGTACGAGGTGGCGCCGGACGAGAGGAGGAAGGAATGCGGTCAAGAACTCATCGACGCCTTCTTCAATCCAAAGGTCGAGTTCCAAAGTCATCTCCAAAGTTTTGTCTCTTGCTCTGTCGCAGTCGGGTTTTTTTTTTCCCCCCAAACGGGTTTGGCCCACATTGTGGAACAGGATATCTTGACTCTTCCCAAGATGTATTTTTGGTTTATTGCTAAATTGCATCAGACTCATGATGTACTTATCAATATTTCACCACGACAGACAGACAGAAATTCGCTCCTGTGCCGAATGTGAACCAAAAATCCCGAAGAATTCACATTGACTTTTGTGGAAATTTGGTGTTAATCTTGCGTGTTTGTTCTGAACTTTGCGCACGACAGTCGGAGGACCACGTGGTGGAGGTGGACGAGAGCACGGTGGCCCGCTGTGAGGAGGGGCTGCAACAGGAGGCCTGCAAGGAGCTTTTCAAGGACTCCACCAAGTAAGAGCACACCCAAGCGAGCGCTGCACATCGCATTTCCTTCGCCCTCATTTGCGTCCAGTGCCTCCGTTCTAAAGTTAGTAGTACACAGAAAAATGAAATATTTCTTATTTCTTTTTTTGGGGTGTGGCGTGGAGGTTGAATCCAAACAGCAGCAAGCACCACTGCATTGAAACAGCATTTGAGGGGAATTGAAGTGCGGGATGTCCTTGTTTCTTGTTGTTTTAAGATTCGTTTTTACTTGACGCAAGTATTCAAAAAGGTCATCTTTATTTTTTTTGGTTTGTTTCTGGAACTCAACGCTGCGTGTATTTTCCCTGCAGATCGATCCACGACTTCCTGAGTGTGGCGCCCTTTGGAGACTACCTCGAAAGCATGTACTACAACAGGTTCCTCCAGTGGAAGTGGCTGGAGAGGTAATAGCGCCGTCCCGCTCGCTCGCTCCCTCCCCACTGATGTCATATTTCCCAAAAATAAAGCAAGACACGGGCGGTCCGAGCCTGCAGATGAGGTGCATCGTGTCGGAGCTTTTCAAGTAATTCATAAGTGAAGTGAGATAAGAAAGTGTTGAAGCAGACCTGCGGAGGCACGTCGTTCACGTCAGGATGTGACCAACTTATCTTTGTCAACGCGCTCTGGGAGTGGAGCTCGCTGAAATAGTCGTCCTTGTCTCTTGACAAGGGGAAAAGAAATCGTCAACATTTCGGTTTGAATGGATTTCTGTCGTTGTAAAGGTCTCTCTTGTTTTTTTGTTTTTTTTTTTTAAACTGCAGATGGTGCGCAAACAGTGGCATGACTGTGTGTTTTTGTTTGTTTTGTTTTTCCAGGCAACCAGTGACAAAGAATACGTTCAGGCAGTACCGAGTTTTAGGCAAAGGCGGATTTGGTGAGGTAAGTCATCGCAACAAAAACATTCTGATAGGGCTGAATAGAATGTTGTAGTATATAATGTCAATTACATGAGATATCCTTAAAATGTTCCAAATAATGATCGTGGTACATACGATAGAGAACACATGAATCTTAAATGATTCAAATAAAGTGTTGTCCTGTCCTATCAATCAAATAGGAAACAATGAATTTGAAGAAGTGACGTTTGGCTTTTCCCCGTCCAAAATAAAAATCACAATTTAAATGCGTAGTTTATCCATCCATATTTGAATCCATTCATCCTCACAAGGGTCGCGGGTGTGCTGCGGCCTACCCCGGCGGTCTTCGGGCAGTTGGCCGGCGACACCCTGAACCAGTTGCCAGCCAATCGCAGGGCACACATAAACCTACAACCATTCGCGCTCACAATCGCACCCAGGGCCAATTTTGAGCATTCGATCAATCTGCCGCGCATGTTTTTGGAATGTGGGAGGAAACCGGTGTACCCGGAGAAAACCCACGCAGGCACGGGGAGAACATGCAAACCCCACAAAGGAAAGCCGGAGCCGGAATCGAACCCTGCACCTCTGCACTGTGAGGCGGACATGCGAACCCGTCATCCACCAGGGCTTCCTATTCAGTACAACAGAAAAATAAAAAATCTCTGCATTGTAATACGAAAACAAATCATTCAGAAAGTCAAAGTGAGAAAGTTATCCAGCAGTTGCACATTTTCCATCAGCAGCAGCTGTTGAGTGAAGCATTTGTGCATGTCTGTCAATCCAAGCTCCCATCCATCCACCACGTTGCACTTTCCTTGACATGAAGGATATCGATGTCCGTATGTACGCCAACGAACTTGCCCGAAAGCGTGTTTGACCCCTCAATGCGATATCTGTTCGTGGTGGGGATTTTATTTTTTATTAATGGACAAATGAGAAAAGGCTACAATGGACGCACTGTTACGCATCCCGACCAAAGAGAGCATATTCTTCGCTCGTGGCCGGCTATTTATAAGCGACCCCCCCACCACCCCCATCCCCCTTGGCTTTCACTCAAGTCCCTTTATCGACACGTGCACACACATGAAAATAAAACAGATTCACATTTATGTGCCCGTGTCTGTTTTCCGCTTTAAAGGATTCAGCGCTTGCCCTCATTAGGAGGAGCTGGTGCCTGTCCCAACGGATTGTTGGCGAGAGAAGTGGCATACACCCACCCGGCCAATTTTGGTGTAAGAAGTGGGATAAATCATCACTAAACTAAATAAAACTATCCAGTACAGGACATTTAAGTACAGTTCAGTGGTGAATAACTTTTCCCCACAATACATTTACTTGAAGTCTTTTTGAAATGTTTGTTTTCAAGAAGTGTTTTCGGGTACTATTTTTGGTTTTTCTGAAGAAGGCTTGTTTTGCAGGTGTGTGCGTGTCAGGTGCGGGCCACGGGGAAAATGTACGCCTGCAAGAAGCTGGAGAAGAAGAGGATCAAGAAGCGCAAAGGCGAGTCCATGGCGCTGAACGAGAAGCAGATCCTGGAGAAAGTCAACAGCCGATTTGTGGTGAGCCACCGGATGGACTTGCGCTTTTGGAGCCATTGCCGCGTTGTACCTGAACGAATTCAATTCGGCAAAACCTTATTCAGCAACCCGAGCCGCAGAGCCTCGTGCAGCCGCGGAGCCTCGTGCAGCCGCACGCGCCATCAAAATGTCAAGCATAATGTCAGTGAAAAACTACAGTCCGGTTTTTGTTTTAATTCCTTATTTTAGAAAAGAGCAACAACGGAGGAAACTCCAGTCATGTTAGGTTAATAGCTCGCAGCGAGATATCATTCAAAAATATGAATAAAGATCGGATTGTATCGTACAAACAATAAACAACGATGAACTAGTTCATTTTGGAAACAGTGAACTGAGTTCAAAAATTTGGAGTGATGGTTTATGTTATTAAAATGAGTGCAATGAACTTAGGACTAGTCCCCCCCCAAAGAAAGACCTTTCCCGCCACGGATCAGATGATTTGTACATTTAAACATGAAAAACACGGCATTGTCGTCGACAACCTTTAAGGCTTTAATGATGTCGTCGCTTGGGGCAATCTGCGGCGCCTTGCACGCCCGCCACTGGTGATATATCATATGTTGCTCTGTTAACTCTAAAGGAAAACCCCCACTTCTTGGTACAAGTGCACAAAGTGTCTCCTCAGTTCAGATCCCCTTTGGGTTATAATGCAAAACTGTGAATAAGCATTGTACAGTAAGCATCTCGGTCCCAATGGGAACTCGTAAAGAGACCAAAGCGGAACGAGGATCGCCTGTTTTGACTACGAAGCGGATTACGGCAACAAGACGGAGTTTATCCCCGAGCAGACAATGCGCAAACATATCACTCTTGTCTCTCGCATGGTCTCGAGGAAAAAGTGAATTAGCCGCTGCAGCAAGACTCGGGGGTGTACGGTGCGGCGCCAGCTAGAGCAAAGGATACTGAAACACGGCAGGCTAATGTTAGCATGACCACAAAGAAAACATAAGGGGCCGCTGCAGAAAACCGGATCTACCAACTAGATATGGAGCAATTGAAAAAAAAAAGTTGTGCCAGTCGCAGTCGTGCGAGTGAAAACCCAATCAAAAAAGGTTCCAGGTGTCCCTCAGGAATGTATGCCCGAGCCATTTCTATTCCCTCCATACGTGGTCTCCTGATGGACGACGCTAATGATCTGGCCCGGTTTTCCTCAAAGAACTCACTCACTGGCACTCACACAGCATTTGTTACACCACCCTGCAAACAAATCGCTCTTGTTCATGGCGTGGTCACAAGTAGAAAAAGGAAAGAGAATCCATTTGTTGCTTCACTTTGCCCTTTTAAAATTTTGCATTAATTGGTTCTAGTGGGCTGCAACCTATAGCCTGGGGCCTCCTGATAGTTAGATGGGCATAATATCATGACACAAAGTGTCTCATTTATTCTTTTGTTATTGAATTCAGGGTGGGGCATTGTGCATATTTTTGCAATTGAAAATTCCCACCTGTCGTAACATGTCGGGCACATGGTGATGTCAACATTCCCCGAGGATCAATAATTACGTTTCTAAAACGATTCTATAGATGCACCGCAGAGACTAGCGATTATTTGCATACAAGCACCTAAAAGTCAATTTTTCCCAAAACTTTCTTTCCCCTTTGTCTTTTCCAGGTGAGCTTAGCGTACGCCTACGAGACCAAGGACACCCTGTGCCTGGTTCTGACGCTTATGAACGGCGGTGACCTCAAATTCCACATCTACCACATGGGCGAAGCGGGCTTTGACGAGAGGAGGGCCGTCTTCTACTCGGCCGAGATCTGCTGTGGTCTAGAAGACCTGCACAGGGAGCAAATTGTCTACAGGTGAGGGCGTGCCCCAACTTAACCCACACCCAACCTATTTATTTGTTTATTTTTTTTGTGTCTTATGTTCATTTGCCGTTTCTTCCCTCACAGGGACCTGAAACCTGAAAACATCCTGTTGGATGACTATGGTAAGTCAGCGCATTTATAGACAATGTACAGGTGTCGCACACCAAGCGAAACACACCTGAACTCACGCAGAGTGCGCGAGGCTCGGCAACCGTTTTCATGAGTGGCGCGACCACTCGGTCGCTGGTTTTGCTGCGATTCAAGCCATACCGACACAATATGGAAGGTCTACATGCGGGAGATTGTGTTTTACAACAATGCTGAACCATGTTTAGAATTCTGTGGACAGCTATTCAAAAGTTACTTTCCACTACATGGACCCCCCTAACCCCCACAAAAAAAATCCCGATGTAGGTAATCATAATTCTTGCATGAAAGGACTAATTAAATTTTGAAGTGAGCGAATGTAACTTTTCAGTCGTTAAACAAAAACAAAAAACAGATTTTTAATTTTTTTTTTTTTTTTTAAGGACACATCAGGATATCAGACCTGGGTCTTGCCGTTCACGTACCAGAGGGCCAGACCATACGGGGCCGGGTGGGAACGGTAGGATACATGGGTAAGAAGAACTCAATCACATTGGGGAAACCCCAAGGTCATCTCTGGTGGTGTAAAGCTCTCTTGGCGTTTTGTGCCCCCGGCCCCCACCCCTGCAGCTCCGGAGGTGGTGACCAACGAGTGCTACACCTTCAGCCCCGACTGGTGGGCGCTGGGCTGCCTGCTCTACGAGATGATCGAGGGCCAGTCGCCCTTCCAGCAGAGGAAAAAGAAGATCAAGAGGGAGGAGGTAGAGCGGCTGGTGAAGGAGGTGCACGAAGAATACTCGGGGAAGTTTTCGGAGGAGGCCAAGTCGCTTTGTAAAGCGGTGGGTGGCTGGACAGCTCAGCGGGGGGCCCGCACACAAAACCGCCGGCTTCTCCCGATAGATGCCATTGTGTGTTATCTCATCTCAGTTTTCCGATCATTTGCTTTTTCTACAAACAAAGAGCAAAAAATAAATAAATTCTCAATTTCGTTGCGTACGTGCACCCTGCTTTCTTCCAGTTTTAACACTTTCATTTGGTTTCCAGCTGCTGGCGAAAGACCCCAGGGAGAGACTGGGCTGCCAGGGAGACGGCGGCGCTTCAGAAGTCAAAGCACACCCCATCTTCCACTCCATCAATTTCAAACGGCTGGAGGCCGGAATGCTGCCAGCGCCTTTCATTCCCGATGTGAGTCCTCCAAATTCAGAAGGGGTTGTGTTTGAAGTTGCACCACCCGACGTACTCCGAAAGTTTTAAGGTTACAAGCGCAATGTTGAATAATCTTTCTCAGTGGATGAAACGCTATTAAAGTGCTTAATGTTGGTGGGTTCAACTATTCATCTCATTTCAAATTATATCACTGTTTTTTTTTTTCGTTGTGTCGCATGTTATAGCCACAGGCCATCTACTGTAAAGACGTGCTAGACATCGAGCAGTTCTCCACCGTGAAAGGCGTGGAACTCGAGCCCAAAGACGAATCCTTCTATAGCAAAGTGTCCACGGGCAGTGTCTCCATTCCCTGGCAGGACGAGGTGATTATTAAAGAGGATTACCAAGATAATTACAAAAAGTATTTTTTAAAAAATCTTCAAAACATTTTAAAGGCTTTTGGGTTTTTTTTTTTGCCTGCAGATGATAGAGACGGAATGTTTCTCAGAGCTTAACGTTTTCTACCCGGACGGTATGGTTCCCCCGGACCTGGATTGGCGAGGACAACCCTCTCCGCCCCCGAAACAGGGACTCTTGCAGCGGCTATTTGGCAGACAGGTGGGTGAGCACAGTTATCAAGCCTGGTAGAGACGATTTTGAGCCCTAACCATGGTAATGCTAGGTTAGAATTTTCATTATAGTCAGTTTTTATTTCGTTTTGACTTTTTTTTTTTAAACTTTGTTTTTAGCTTGTCAATATTTTTTGGAATATTCATTTTATTTGTTTTTTTTTATATCTGGAGTACAGTGCAACATAAAAAAGGTCAGTAGGTGTTATGGAAGAAAGTAAACTACAATTCTTAAATGACTCTTCAGTCTTCCTCCTGTCTGACATTAATTCATTTATATTTTAAAAGGATTTTGGTTCCTGATTTTTTATTTCATCAATGTTTTTTTTCTCCAATTTAAGTTATCTCATTAGTTTTCGTTCACCATCATTCAAACGCGTTCGAAAAGCGTTGCAATGTGTTCCATATGCCGCTTTGTCTTACTTCCTGTTCAACTCTACCGCCCCCTGCAGGAATGCTGCGGTAACTGCAGTGACAGTGACGACGAGCCAACCAGGCTGTGACACACACTGGATGCGCACGCACACGCACTATATTTGTTTACAACCTTTTGCACATTTCTATTTGAAAGATAGTCGACCTCTAAATGTCCGAATGTATTTTCATCATAGCCATAATAATAATGATGTGTTTTATTATTATTATTATTATTATTATTATTATTATTATTTTAAAAAAAATCACGGCAAGAGCAGTGGAACAATCACCTGCTGGAAAAAAAAAAAACAAGTGCCTTGCTGGAGGGCACTCGTGACAGTAATACTTAGTACAGAGGGCGAAGCCTTCCTCCATTGTCCAGGGAATAAAACGAGTGACTTTTGACTCTGCTGTGACCAACTTTACTTCGCTTTTACTCTGTGTGTCTTTTATTTTTGATTTCATGAAAAGACCTCAAAGTGAAGCCCTCAGATGTTTTTGGTTATGTTTTTTTTTTTCAACACAGAGAAAATGGCACTTGATGTACTATACGATGGATGCAACTGTACAGAATGTGTATATTAAAAATAACAAACAGTGAGCCCCCATTGATAGTGGGGACTATGTTATATTCCAGAGCCACCCGCAATCTGTAAAAATGTGTAGAGAGAGAACTTCTTTATTGAGTTTTACGCCTTCCCCACCCTGCTTTCAACACATCTAGACTTTGTAAAACATATTCCAACTTATTAAAACACACGTTTTAAAGTATTCCTCGGTGCCTCCTGTCACTCTCATTGTTGCAAAATGTGAGACCGTCTTTGACGAGCACGATGCAGACTGGAACGACAGATACGGATCCGGTTCGGCTGTTCTACGTTAAGGAAGTTTGCTTGCCGTCGACGGGCGGCGGCGGCGGATCATTTTCAGTGGGAACGAGTCGTCCTGCTGGGCCTCATCATGGCGGCGCAGACGCACGCGGACGCCGAAATGAACGGCAATTACACGGCGGGACGCTCAAGTGTGCAAATGAAGCGAGAGGCTTTCAGGCCTCAGCGGGGCTTCGCACGCTTTGGGGATTTGGGAAGAAAATCTTCGCGGCACCGACGACAGTAGAAAGCTTCTTGTGTATTTTGACACATGCTACCCGCTTCACATGGAGATACGAGCTCGTATGGTTTGTACCGGTATTAAATCATAAAATGTATTATTATTTGTAAATAACTAAAAGCCTGATAACTGAACTTTGATGACATCAAAACGTTTTTTTTTTTTTTTAATTGATGCAGGAAAAAAAAGTGTCATACCACACGGCTTTCTCTGCCAAGTAAAATGTGTCGTTAGTTTTGAATGAAATCAAAATAAAATTCAGCATTTATAATCAGATTAAATTTGAATCACTTTGAAACACATCAGAATGTGGCAATCGTATAACTTAGACTCGATTATGAAAAACATTTTTGTTGATAAAATTGGCTTCTTATTTTTCTTTCTCTGTACTACCTAAGCTCCAAAACTGACACTTCACTAAACGTTTTTTTTTTTAAATTAAAATCAATAATCTCATTGCATTGCAACAAAATCAGCAAATATGCAAAAGAATTGTTTGTTGGCAGCAAACACGAAGCAACGTTTTCAGTTGCATTTGGAAGATTTTCGTCTAAAAGCTCACGTGAGCATTTCGTTTCTGCAATTTGAAGCGGACACTTCATGTGCTCTCATGGCTGACTGCTCCTTGAGCAAACATGCTGGTGTCATCATCATCATCATCCTCCTCCTCCTCCCTTTCATCCTCTCCTGTTGTTGCCACGACAACTCAAAGTAACGGAAGCATCTCGATGAAAGCAGTGCGTAACCAATCGATGCGCCCGTACAGTAAAAAGGCTTAGGCCTGTGTTCTGATTTCTGTCGTGTTCCGATGTGACGACCGACCAACCCACCCGGTGTAGGAAGGCATTCGGGGAGCGAGGAGGCTTGGGGTGGCTTCGGTTATCACCATCAAACACGGAACGGCTGTCGTTAAGTCAAGTGCGGGTGGTCCCTGGACTTAGCTTGCGGGTTCGATAGCTTTGGGCCAGTCAAAAGCAGCGGCTTGATTGTGACATGCAGTCATTTTTCATCTCAAGGAAGTCCCCTAGCTTAATGCTAACAGATAATGCCAAACACATTGGAGAAGCTAACAGAAATTAGCATACATGTTGTTTTGATTGTAAACCTTTGAACAACGGCTACTTCTTGACCTACACAGAGCAGCAGCACACACACACACACACACACACACACACACACACACACAAACGGAGCACAAAACAAAAACTCGACGGCTCGAGTAGCGATTATTTTAATCATTGTTAACCCTCATTTATTTGCAATATTTAAAGAGGGATTGCGGGTGCATTTGCTTTCAAGTAGAAGCCAAATTAAGTTGAGAATGTTAATTTGAGTGCAGCACAGAAAATAGATGTACACTGAGGTATGTTGCAATGAAAAGCACTACCATGGACTATGAAAACACACGATAAACACAAAACTTTTACTGAAATAAAGTTGACTTACCTTAACATGAATTCAGTTGGACTGACCTTTGACCTTGGAGCATGGCGAGTGAGCACTTCGGCTCACTTGGGGAATTCACAAAAGCGATTGTTGTTTTGTCGAGGCACGGATGAACGTTGCTCTTGGCACATTTGTACAGTCTGGGCCGACCCTTCCAATTGGACAAAGACAAAGAAAGAAGAAATGGCTTTAGAGAAGAGCAAGATGTTGTTCTTGTTATTTCGCAGATTTGTTTTTATTTGTGGAATCCCCCCCCCATTCAATTTTTTTTAACTTGAGTTCCTACATTTTTAAGGAAATTCCTGGTTTATTTGCGTTTTTTTTTTTACCGGGCAATTAATTATTTGCAGATTTTCACGATTAGCCGATGGCTCAGTCTGTGAATAGCAAAAATGCATGAATAAGTGACGCTCCTCATCTGGGGAATGGCTAAAGAAAAAAAAACCCTTAAGTAAGTTGGGGTTTTGGTGAACAACTGAGATAAAAATAAACTAAAATAAAACCTGCCAATAATATGTGAATTTGCCAATGCGCATGCCTGAACATGTGGCGGCCCACTGGAACCCCCCCCCCCCATCCTTGACATTTGAATGAAAGACAATTCATGGCAAAAAAAGACAAACGAGAGCAGTGACTCCAAGTCGATGACTAAGTGGCGTAAGGTTCAGTCGGAGCAATCGCAGCCATTGTGAGCAATACTCACGCGTCGGTCACAAGATGCGGTGGGCGAGCGCTAAAGGTGCTAGCAGCGTCAAGGCGCTTCGTCAGTGACTCAATTCTTAGCTTAAAAAAAAAAACGTGTTAGAACTTTTTCACGTCCGTTACGTGGACAGTCTTTTTTTTTTTTTTTTTAAGCACACAATAAGTGGTTGACTGTTCCGGTGGAAGAATTTCACTTTTGTTTGAGGGAGGTTGGGGTTGCGTGACCCTGCAATATTTTTGGTGTGTGTGTGTGTGTGTGTGTGTGTGTGTTCCTCACTTAAAGGGTGTCCCTTTCGGTGGCAGAAAATATGACGTCAACATGCGAATGACAATTGGCTCTCAATGAATTTGGGGACCATACCTGGACTGTGTCTGTGTGTGTGTGTGTGTGTGTGTGTGTGTGTGTCTGTGTGTTCTTGTTTTTCTACCAATGTGCAGAACCACCTGTAAAATGGGGCCTATATTTTACAGGTGACTCCACTCTTGTTTTTTTTTCTCCTTCTCTAGCACATCAAGTTTTCATGAGAGTCAAAATATAGTCAGACTCATATCTGAAGTCATGTAGCATTACATTTGGTATGAGCGAAGGGTTTCGCAACTCGTGCTCGTTCGGAGCAGAGTTCATTTGCATGGAGGTTTTGAGTGAAAAATAAATTGCCGTGACAGAATTAACAGACCGATCTTTATGACGGAAGGACAACGGTGTCAGTGTTCAGCTCGACAACGACTGTCAACGAAGGGCCGTCAACGGTGCGAGCGTGCGTTGACATCTTGAACGTGTATGAGGAAAAAACACATCCGAAGCTTCACAGTGGCCCACGTTCCGCTCATGGGAAGCTGTCTTCTTTTCAGACTTGTTTCACTTTTCACACGCTTGAGAAAATGCCCCCCCCCCACACACACACACACAACAAAAG